>BFEA01000017.1:3925540-3943266 GCA_003427395.1 Chara braunii | reverse complement strand
CTCTCTCTCTCTCTCTCTCTCTCTCTCTCTCTCTCTCTCTCTCACACACACACACACACACACACACACACACACACACACACGCACACACACACACACACACATCTTTCTCTCTCTCTCCAAGACTCTCTTGGAGGTGCAGATAGCATGCATAAGAATACGCTTTTCCAAAACAGTGCAGCATGAACCAACTTTTCCATGACCACCAGAGGAACCTGTTTTTATTTGGCAGAGCATCTCTTCTCTCAACCAGCTTAGGGAGGCAACGGATGCGGTTGCGAAGAGGTTGACATATTCGAAGTCCTCGTCACAACATCACTTGAAACCACAACCACCTCACATGCAAAGCTTGCGACTTGATCTACATCTTTAGCAGGCTTATCCTAATAGGGGTGCTGTTCCCATTGGCCACCTTCAGCATGACATAAACTCTTTCTCTAGAGGTGCCAACCACACATACTACGATGCTGTCGCAGTCGCTTACACACAGCCCATTCTCGTACTACAGGACTTTCTGAAATGGATCACACCGAGCTCAGTCCAAGAAGAGCTCAAGTCCTTATCTGAGTACGGCCCTGGAGACTACATCTTTTGAGAGCAACCACGACTCTTCTAGAATGGCAACTAGTTCAGCAATAGAGCAAATAAGCGCTAAGAGTTGAATCTGACCTCTCACCAGAGGTTCGGCGTCATAACCCGCTCTGCCTACCCTCCCAAGTGTGATTCTACATGCTCACACTTCTCCACTCTTGCCGACCCTTGCTCGCACCATCAATCAAGTTGGCACGCCGTGAAAACCTCCACAGCCCTTACATTCATATGTATCTTTTCCATGAGCACCATGACGACAACCAGAAACCCTTTCACATTGCAAATGCCACGGGCTGTCAAGTTACTTCACCCGTACAAGTAAAAGGCAGTGAGTCCTTCAAATATGTGAAAAGAAACCTCCACCTCCCACCTCAGTCCCTCTCCCCACATGCATTAATCCGATAACATGCTGAGATGTCATCACCATGGAAACACGATCAGGTGCCAAACTATTGCTAGTGTGCATTTCACCCATCATTTTGCAAGAAAGTAGGAATGTGATGCTTTTGGTGTAAGCTGATGCACCAGATCTGGGTTACTACTTGTTTCATAGCAGATCCAACCAAATATGCACAGAATGACAGGTGAGCGGAGATGGTGGCAGAACAGACTTCATCCTCACAGTTCGCCTCGCCCAGAAATGAGGGACCCTCACGTGCTTTAAGAACAAGAATAAACAGGGGGGTCTCCATCAATAATGGATGACCATTGGAGCAGCTTCTTATAAGTGCACGAAGATATCACCAACCAGTTTTCTGTCATTTTCCACCTTTCATGTACTACAGCAACCTACGCCCACTACCTCGAGCAACTCAGGGAAGAAACAAGGCCTCGCACAAAAGCTGCACGTTTCCGGGCTGTCCCATAACACTCCCATTGACAAGACCACAAAAATCATGGACATGCTGCTGAAGGACTCACCTTGATTTTCCTAAACAGGATGGGTATATTCTCGTCGTCAAATGGCAGACTTCCACACAGCAATGCGTACAGGATGACACCGCAACTCCATACGTCTACTTCCGGCCCCGCATACAGCCTTCCTGAGATAACCTGCACAGCATCAGATGGAATTCATAGCTGTCAAAATCTTAATACGCCTTGTATGTGCTAACGTCATTCTCACACTAGGACTTTCCTTGTTATCTCATGTACATGCTATTCTTTCTCTCTCTCTCTCTCTCTCTCTCTCTCTCTCTCTCTCTCTCTCTCTCTCTCTCTCTGTGAGTCGGTGTGTGCCTCTTCGGACACAGGAAGAGGAAGCTATTATATGCCTCTTCGGTCACAGGAAGAGAGAGTCATTATAGAAACAGCAACTACAAGATTAGCCAGCGCAGCTCCGCCCGCCACAGAAAGGGTTCCATTCAGTAGGTATGAGAGCTGCGAGTAGCTGACAATAGAGAGTAGCTTAGAGTAGAGATTACAGTGCATCGAGAGAAGAGTAGACTCAGCAGAGAGTAGAGTGGAATATAGAGTAGAGTACAATAGAGTGACATAGAGAGTAGAGAGTAGAGAGTAGGGTAGATCGGAGTAGACAGCGTTAAGTGTAGACACAGTGTACATAGCAGTAGAGAGCAGACAGCAAAGAAAAGAGTTGACAGTAGTAGAGGGTAGAGAGCAGAGTAGAGTACAGTTTGGTGTAGAGTAGAGAGTACTGCAGGTTATAGAGTACAGAATAGTGTAGCGTTGAGTTGGAACTCGACAAGAGTAGCATCCCGTAGAGAAGAGGGTCGTGAGAAGCTGAGGGTGGAATAGACAGTAGCATAAGGTCAGACATGTCCACAGTGAGAAAAACAACATTGATCATGACTCACCAAGAGAAACAGGGCCACTGGCGATCCAGGGGCTGAATTTTCCCATTTGTTTCTGCCGGGCACAAGCCTCAACACACCACTCACCAAATTCACAGAAGAAGAAAGATACGGCAGTGCATCTTCGGACCTTGTAGTGGAAGATTCATTTCGATTTCACATTTTTGGTGAGTCATGCAGAAAGGGCCACACTTACGGTCGTAAATCCGGACAGGCGCATCCAGCTCGGGCCTTAAAGAAAAAGGCAAACGTCATGGGACTTGATAAGTTAGCTGCGGAGTCGTCATGGGACTTTTCAAGTTAGCTGCGGACGCAATCGAAGTCACCTCGATCCAGGCTGGTCTGTAATAGAGGGGAGAAGGGCCCAGCAAATTGCTCAGCTGAGTATGCCCTGACTCCACCGCTCAGGCCCCAGTGCACGGGCGTTTTTTTTTTCTCCCCCCAATATTATCAAGGGAAGCAGCGGTGGGGTATCATCATCGAATTGACCGTGCCAGAAAATGCAGTATGATTTTGTTCTGTTAGACCATCGGTCGACGAGTTGTTACACCACCAACCCTATTTTCTATCTTGTACTGTTAAGAGTGATTGGCCTGCCAGCGGCTCAAAGGGTTGGGGAAGAGAAACATCAGTATCTTTGGCGACAGGAATATGTTTCGAGTACCAGAAAAGAGTCGCGAGGAACAGGTGCATGGAGTGCAGTGTACAGGGAAAACAGCTGGAAATAGAAAGATGCGTAAGAGTAAGGCAGTCCAGGAACACAGGGGACCTTTGTCAAACATACGGAAGCATTTGTTTTTCAAGGGTGGAAGTAACATGCGAATTTGCGGAAGGTGAAAACCTTCCCAGCAGGAGAGGAAGTTGTATGGACGTGTCTTGAGGCGTACATGGAGGACATGATGGTTTGTAACAATTGGAGGGTGAGAAGGAGGTTTAAATAGTGGCAGCCTGTCAATTGTCAATCGATTAAAGTGCGAGCTGTGAATTTAATCAAAAAATGAAGTTGAAAAACGCATAGCAGGAAAGCAGTACTCAGAAAAGTGTTTGCATCGAATTGGATCTGAGAAGGGAGGTATTAACAGTCTGTTGTCTCCCTCTCTCCCTCTCTCTGACTCTCTGTACGTATGTTTGTTTATGTATACATAAATCATTTACATATATATAGAAGTCATTGGTTCTATGGCGGAGGGCAGACACTGAGGAATACGGCAAAAGTAAGGCAAGGTAGAAATGATGGCTTGGTTGTCGAGGGTAGACACACTGGTTTTGGAAGTGGGAATATTGGGAGAGTTGAAGAAAGGGTGCGAGGGCAAGTTGAGGAGACAGAAGTTGCATTGCCAGTTTCACGAAAATGCAGATGGATATCCAGAGCATTTTAGTGTGTCCAAGTGGCAAATGAGGCGAAAACACATGATGCAAAGCGAGATGTCAAACACAGCTCATAACAAAGGAAACACATGAGATGGACATCCCACGGAGAGCTGTCAAAAATACCTCATAACAAAGGAAAAGCAGTGACGATGAGGCGAAAACACACAAGAGAGGCATTCGACATGGCATGGTGATCTGATGTGACACCCGTGTGTATAGATCGGGAAGTTCCACACCCATTTGTAAACGGTGTAATTTGGAGAAGCTTGTACAAGTCGTTTATATGTACGAAGTGAGGCAAGAGCAATGGTTATTCAGGTCACCGTGACGTGGGAAGAACTTGCTGACATAGATGGACAGGCATGGCAAATGACACGCGTGAGTTACACACTGAAAAAACGATACATGCCGAATGCGAGAAATTAGGAAAGGCGACCAACTGTTGCAACGCAGCAATGTGATCCCAAAATACGTACACAGGATGCCTCCTTACAAAAGTCCAATGAGAGCACGAGGAACCATAAAAGTTTCGAAAAGACGACTGACACAGAAGCCAACCTCAGTCGAAGAACCACAATAGATTTTTGGTCGACCAGTCCCAACAAAAAGCACCGCGTAGAACGATGTAATGATCACAAAGCATTCGACACTGGGGCGATATGGAAGGAGATCCTGACCAGAGACTCACGGCGACAATGATCCACCGAATCGCGAGCCGAACAGATGCCGGTAACGAGTTGAACCGTTGGATTGTTGTCTGACCCAGTTACCAGAGGCAACGTTTGTGCGAGCAAGGATTCCGGTGAATCCACTGGAGCTGCCTAGCAGGCTATTGATACACTTGTTCGAAGCAGAGGTATCGCAACTGTCAGTTGAGCATCTGAATTCTTAGCCAAGGCAGCAGTATACTCCCTGCATAACGACGGGTCAGCGCAGCCCTAAGCGCTGTCATCTGTGGAGTTGGTTGTGTAGGGCTGACAGTTACCGTAGTCACCGCAAAACTTCGGTCATCGGGAATTTGATTCCAACCCAAGCAACGAAGAGGACAGTAACCGGCCACCGGCACAGAAGATGAGCCAGATACATCGCGTGACAGGTCCGACGCAACAGCCCCACAAAGAGTCCAAATGCGTGCACAATGTTATGCAGGGAAGCAAGGCCCACAATCACCCCAACCCACGGCGGGCAGGTCAAGAGGGCCCGATGCAAGCCCTTCCGGAAGTCATCATCACAATCCCGCCGTCAGGAAAACACCGGACAACACAAATGCTAACGCCCTGACAGTTCACCACCAAGCAAACAAAGCAAGCAAGAGCCTAGCTGTACTCGCCATCCGCCAACAGCGAGCATGCATCGTGGCAGTTTGTATATCCAGATTCATTCACGATTTTGGCGGATGGCGAGCACCGCAAAGAAGACGCACCTTCACCGGGAAGACGACCAGTTAAAACCGCCGGACCAGCCGTCAACTTTTGCAACTTTTTGTTTTCCAGATCTCCAAGCTCGAGCAAGGGCAGACACCGCGCCATGACAAACAAAAGCGGCTCACCAGAAAACACATCGGATGCACCAGGCCCAAAACGAGACCAAATGCAGGCCAACGGAAGGACCCACAGGGGCGGCTGAATCTAGACAAAGAACACCCCCACACCAATAGGCCCGCATCAAACACTAAGCGAACCTCAGAGGACGCCGAACTCGCCATTCCGAACTCTAAACAAACAACGAACCCGAGCCCCGCATCGAAACACTAAGTGTCACGGCGAGGGCGACTAACCTTTAGTAGTATGTGTTGATAAAAGCAGGACTCTCTCTCTCTCTCTCTCTCACACACACACACACACACAACTCCACAAGAGGAAGCATAACTGTGACAGCCTGTTTCATCGGACTTTTACCGACTCATCAAAAGGTTGAACCCCGACAGTATGCCCAAGTATCTCTCCCTCCCCACCTCGCTATACACAACTCCACAAGAGGAAGCATGACTGTGCCAGACTATTCCATTGAACTTTCACCGACTCTCGTCAGGAGGTTGAACCCCGACAGTCTGCCCAAGATGTGCTGTCATGTTGACTAAAGACAACACCACAACAAATCATCACTGCACCAGACTGTTTCGTCGGACTTTCACCGACTCATCAGGAGGTTGAACCCCGACAGTCCCAAGATGCATTTGACTGGTGGATAAGGACTCACCTTGTCACCTGGAGTTAGCATTACGCCTGAGAAAAGCGGTTGATTTTACTCACAAAAACCCTGCAATCCTCGCAGAGTGCTGGTCCAAACCCCTGACAAAAATTGCAGTAAGTCTGAAACTTGTGTGTCTGTGTTGTCATGTTCACTAATCACAGCTCCACAAAAAAAGCATGACCGTGTGTGTTTGTGTGGGGAGAGAGAGAGAGAGAGAGAGAGAGAGAGAGTGAGAGAGTATACTATGAGGAGATAACCGTACAACATTCAGCCAGTCGGCACGAATGATTGTAAGGGACGCAGAACAGCAATGTTACAATTAGAGAATGGATGATTGTCTGAAAAGTGGCAGGTTGAATGTTGGAGGCTTTTTTTTGCCACACATCGGGGCTCCAGTTTACAAAGACATATCGCCCATGTCTGAGAAGCGGCTGGGGGCATGTTGGAGGCTTTTGAAAACCAATAACATGTTTGATCTCTGAAATAACATGTTTGATCTCTGAAGTAAGTAGTTTGCGTCATTATGTTGCAAGTAAGAACCTGATGTCACGGGCCCATCAGCCCAGCTCAGTTGGTAGAGCATGAAAGCTGCATTCAGGAGGTCATGGGTTTGAATCCCCACATCATCCAGTTGAATCCCCATGGCCTCCTGCGGCAAGCTGCAGGGTCACCAGCTGAAATAGTCAGCTTGCCCCCTCTCCCCACGGGTTCATTGTTCGGGGATCTGGTCCTATCCCTTTGTTGCCAGGGGTTAGGTTCAACCCTGAGGGGATAGGAGCAACCCATAACCAGCACGTAGCTTTAGCCCTAAACGTGGGACATCAAAGACTTCTGACTTAACTTCATGCCCGGTATACATAGCTAGGTAGTGGGAGATATATTGAGAGAAGAATATAGGGCAGTATTTTTTATTATTATTATTTTTTTTTAAGAAGCTGATGTCACGAATCTGCAAAACCAGGAGCAAACCGTGCAGAATTATGATCCCAAAGAAAGTAGTGCCAACACAGGAAGGTTTTCTGCACATCTGGCAGGGCAGAGCAGAGCGGCCCAGCAATAGAAGATGGTCATATGACAACAACAGAACCACATTTCAAAAAAGAAAGAGATTGTGGAAGCATGACATCACAAAACGGTTCCCACACACCTAGCAGAGCAGAGCAGCCAAGGAAGAGATCACGGGATTAAGGCATAACCCAAGGAGTTGAGAAGGATACTTCTTGCTTGAAAAAAAAAGAACAAGGGGGAGAGTAGAGGCCCTCACGGTCCCGCCAGGCTCATGGTTTCACTTTTGTGGAACCACTAAACTATGCTCGTTTGACCGCCATAAACAAGGTCACTTCTGAGATCAACTTTTTCCTTTCTACATTTGAGAGGAGAAAAGTGTCTGGTCATTCCATGGACCCATACTGCCACTGCACAGACAAAGCTCCACTCGTTCGTTTTCAACTTCTAGACCTGCCTGCCCCTCATTCTCTCGATATTTGCCTTTATTTACACTTAGTACAACACCCAACACACAAAGTACCATGCCCACCACACATAGTAACACACCCAATCCACATACTACCACACCTAGCCCACATACTGCCACATCTGTCACGCCCAGCACGACATCCGGACTACCTAGTACTGCACCCAGCCTCCATATTGCCGCACCTAACACACACAGTACCACACCCAGCCAACATAGTATTAGAAACAGCTAACACTCTACCACCCAGCCAAGAAGGTACCACACCTGGCCCACATAGGGTTCCACCAAACCACGAAGATCTGCACCCACCCTACATACTACCACACCCACCCCATACCACGTCAAGCCTACACCCAGCCCACACCTAGCACAGATAATACCACACCCAGCCCACACCCAGCCCACGAACTACTGCAGAAAACCCACATAGTACTGCACCAACCCCGCATGGTACCACACCAAGCCACATAGTGCTGCACCGAGCCAACAGGCCACTGCACCCACCTCACATAGTGCCACAACGAACTCGCATCCACATCACAGAGTAACACAACCAACCCACACCCACATCACAGATTTCCACACCCAGCAAACATTAGAGTACACCAAATTCAAAATTTCCCCACACCCAGCCAACACAATAACACACCCACATCACAAATTCCCACTCACAGGCGCCATAGTACTACTGCACCAAGCCCACAGACAACTGCACCCAACTCACCTAGTATCACACCCAGCCCACATAATACCACACTCAGCCGACACAGTTGTAAGGACCTGCCAAACACAGACTGAGACACACAGCTGATTTCTGAGTTTTGCCAATGGAAGAATGTATGCCTTGCTCAGTTTCCCGCTTGTTGCTGAGTTTTCTAAGTCTGTGTATGTGCGTGCTTGCTGTTCTGCGTGCCTGTCTGAGTGCTTGACGGTTTGAGTACGTGCGACTCTGCAAGGGTACTCGTTCGTTCGGGCCGCCCGGAGGGCCGGCCGGTACTTGCCTGTGGCCGTGACATTGAGGGTTGCAGCAGAGGAAACACTCAAGTGGCAGGAAAAGACGCCCACGACACTCAGAGCAGTGGAAAAACACTCAAGTAGCAGGTAGGCCACTACCACACCAAGTAGGTGTGTCGGGTACTCGTGGCCGAGCAGAAGAAAACAAAAGTTGGCATTTTTAGAGGCCCAGTAGTTGTACGCTAGGTCTAGGCAGGTACCAGTCCTAGTAGTCTGAGTCTAAGGCCTGTACGGGCAACATCAGAGTCTACAACGACGTTTCCCTCCGAAAGGGAGGCGGTACCGGTTGCTTGGAGGCCACCCAGCCTGGAAGTCACCGCCCAAGAGGCACGCGGGCCGCTATATCTCCAGAAGGAGCAAAGTGCTCCTCCTCATTCTGCGGGTGCAAGTTTGGCAACACACTGCTGGAGCGCTGGCTTGAGCAGCGCTGGGTGAAGCAGCGCTGCTGGGGAAGCAGGAGCGCCCAGTTCCCCACCTTGGCTATGGTGGAGGAGCCCGGGCTGGAGGAGGACGAAGACGAGGACTAGGAATGGGGAGCACCAGAGGTACTTGCCTGGCTATGGTGGATGCCATCTTCATCACCCTGGTGGGCGCTGCATCTGGCAGGCCCCATTGGGGTAGAGCTACATCAAGAAGCTTCGAGGCAGAGTCAGGCATGGCCGCCCGAGCAGGAGCAGCCATAGCTGCTTTGAGTTGTCTTTTGCACAGCGGGCAAGGCCTTCACGAAGAGAAAGGAGGCGGCCATGGCTATGAAGGACCTCATGTTATGCCAAGCAGTAGAAGAGGGACCCGGACATTGATTCTGGTTCAGCCATTCAACATTATTATTATTATTTATTGTGAAATAAGAGGGTGATATGAGGAGGAGGAGAGTGGTTGGCGAGAAAAAGGAAATTATCATTGGTCTTTGCTGGTGTACACCTTCTTCTTCTTCTTTCTTCCATCTTTCTTTCTTCTTCTTCCTCTTTGCCTCGCTCTCCTCCGAAGCTCACTCATTTCTTTTGCAATTGGACGGCAGTGTGCTTTCTCATGAATTTTGTACTTCGAAATTGGCCAGGATCATAACACAGTACCATATCCAACCCACTTAGTACCATATTCAACCCACACAGAATCACGCCCAGCTCATATACTACACACACAGCCCACACAATACAACACCCTCTCCACACATTGCCACCTAGCCGGTGCATACTGCACCCAGCCCATGCAGCAGCCCACATAGTGCTATACAGTCCGCACAGTGTCGTACCCAGTCCACATAGTACTGCACCCCACCCCACATCTCTCTGAACCCAGCCCACAACCCACAGCCCGCAGCCTACAGCCCACCACACCCAGCCCACAGCCCACGCCCATTTTACTTCATTTCCTCTTCCCTACGGTCCCATTAGTCTACGGTCATCCATGCAAGCGGGACCTTACCACAGGCTTCAAGAAGAAGGGGAAAAAAAAGAAACAAGGAAAACATAAAATATATGAGGCAGCATAGCTGCATCCTGTTTCATTTTCCCATCTGCAACGGTTTTTCACGGCCCTCTCTGAGGTGCATTCTGTTTTGTTCTGCCATCTGACACAAGGAGGGTCGTTCTTCATCGCCTCTCTGACAACCACAGAGAGAACGATACTTCCAATCGTTTTTCTTCTGCACTATTCCACGATCGCTGTCAGGTCCATTCCAACCAGAGGGCTGTTTTACTCTTCCACCATCCAATGAGGTGCACTCCCGTTTTTTTGTTTGGAATCTGCTGCAACAAAGGCTGCTTTTCACGACCCTCTCCGACAAAACACACAAGAATTGGTTTCCTTTTCTTCTTTGTTTTGAGCACCTCCAGGATCACGTCAGGTTCATTCCAACCATTCTTTGTCTTGAACACCCAGAATCGCGGTCAGGTTCATTCCAACCATTCTTTGTTTCGAACACTTCCAGGATTGCAGACAGGTTCGTTCCAACCACAGGACCGTTTCTGTTTGTTCAACGGCTCACTTTTGCAAAGTGGCCATAACATACCGCCCAGCATCTCCAACGTCCCAAACCATTCCTTCTGACACAGCAATTTAAGAGCCTTCTTGAGCATCTAGAAGCAACATTCGAATCCACAGATTTGTGCAAACGTCCCAGAACTCTCAAAGCAGTGTCGGAAAATAGTTCTCAACGTACCTTCATAAAGAAAATCACATCTGTAAAGTTGTGCAGGATGCTTAGATCATGATCCTACGAAAAAAAAGCAACAAGACCAAAGGAATCCAATGTGCCGCACATCCCCCACCGCCAAAAAGCTTTTGCTTTGGGTAGACGATTTGCCTCCCGAACAGCGGTGGTTGAGGTGAACAGCCCACAACCTTTATTGTTCTTCTTTATTGTGCTTGAAGCCCGTCTCTCTCTGCCTTTTCCTTCCTCCTCTTCTTACTCACTTGGACAACTCTTCCTGTCCTTGTTCATCTCTTTACCACTGATATTGTTATGACCAAGCATGCCCAAATAATCCACACTCTGGTAGGCCCACACGCTTTCTCTCTTAAACTGCTATTGTTATGACCAAGCATGCCCAAATAATCCACACTCTAGTAGGCCCACACGTTTTCTCTCCTAAGAGTGTCACCAAAACAACCATGATTTTACATACGGTCAGCAAGAGAAGCGGGAATAAAACGCCTATGAACACATCGATTCATTGCATCGCATGCACTGCCATCATCATGCATGCGCCGCAGACCCCAATCACACAGACAAGCGCTTGGCAGCTCAGCAGGTAACCGCCCCACCAACAATCCGGATAAGCAGATCGCTTCTAGTCACAAGAAGGGGGAGAATCAAGCCATTTATGGCACTCGGTGCCGGTCATCATGATACACTGGAACAGCTACCCCGGACAGAGCAAACACTGACAAAAGGAACCTAGATAACACCCCTATGCAGCTGAACCTTTCTTTCTCCAGATCATAGCAATATAATAATAATAATACATGGATCCAGATTAAACCCTCCCTTTCCAGCTGTACCATCTACTTCGGTCTCCGGCTCTTCCAGTTTACACGCTAAGGCCATGACGCTTCGGGCCGATATCAGACGCGGAAGGCCACCACGAATTCGAACTACCAGAGGCTGGGGAGTCTTGGAAGGTAGCTCCGTCAACTTAGGCCTACGTGGAGATGTGCTCTAAGACAGCGCCCTGCAGTCCCGGCTTCTTGTCAGTTCTGTACCCGTTTCTTACGAGCTTCATATAAAACTCTTTTTCGATCCCTCAGATGCCAACAATTTCCGGTCTCTTCTTTCTCACACATCAGATCAGTTTGTCATCGTATCTTCATGGATACGAGCACACCCGCCTTTTGTTTCTTTTTGGTCTCCTGTTCTGAGGTTGTTCCAGATCGATCTCCCTCCCTACCTCCCTCTGTCCAAAATCCAACACCAATCCACTGCCATCTTCGCAGATCTCTCCCCCCAGTTTCTGTAACACAACACTTTGGTGGCCTGCACTCACCTCAGGAGCTGCATAGTTAGGACTTCCACAGCTTGTCTTCAAGAAGTGGCCATCCCTCATCACATTGCCCAGACCAAAGTCTGCAATCTTTACATTGCATTTGGAGTCCAGAAGCAGGTTCTCAGGCTTCAGGTCCCTATGCACCACCATGTTTCGATGGCAGTACTCCACGCCGGACACAATCTGCAAAAAGAACGAGACATTACACGGCGTAAAAGGGCATTAACACTTTGCAACAGGGGAAAAAAAAATGGCCATCACCTACCACTCATCACACTCGTCATTTCCTACACCAGAGTTGCAGCAAAATGCACCCCCCCCGATCCAACAAACAAACAGCCAGCTAGGGATCCTTCGCATCAACATATAAGACACAAAAAGAGTGCATGAAGATATAAGATTAGAAAGGGAGAAGCACGTAGACAAAAGAGAAGGAAGTACCTGCTGGAAGAAACGCCGCGCTTCATCTTCTCCAAGACGTCCTTTTTCTACAATATAGTCGAACAGCTCCCCTGACTTTACATACTCCATAACGACATAAATGTCCGCTGGTGTCTCAATGACTTCATACAACCGTATTATGTGCGGGTGCATAAACAAGCGCAGAATCTTGATCTCCCTTAGAACTGCCAACAAAGCAATCAATCAATCAATCAACCAATCAATCAATCAATCAGTCGATCAATCAATCAATCAATCAATCAATCAGTCGATCAATCAGTCAATCAATCTACCAAGCCCAGCCCAGCATTGCTGAGGAACAGCAAGGGAAGCAAGTCCAGCATTGCTGTAACAAAAGCAATGCCCACCCGCATTTCTGTTGCTTCCTTCCTCCACTCTTTTACATATTCATAAGAGTCGATTTCTAAGGTGCCCTGCTATAAGCATCGATTCCTAAGGTGCCCTGCTATCGTACTGAACGTTTTTTTTTTCTGGAATGGGTGTCAAGTTGTTGAGGAAATGCCAAGATCACCACATGATTTCCCACTGGACTCCTTCCCCCCCACCCCGCCACCATCCCCTACGCTCCAGCCACTCCCACTCCTCCCGTGCCCAACACAAGCACGCGTGCACTCAGCAGCACTCCAGCATCAATGCGCCAAGCAGAATGTGTCGCAAATGCAGTGAGGTCGACTAGCTGGGCTGAGATTTGTTCGCCTGTGCGGCAAAGATGCAACCACAATCTTTGGCTGCTTGCACCCAGCAGGCTCTGAATGAATCTGGAAACAATTTCAGAGTCTTTGGATTTGCGTGGGATTGGGCCGTCTGGAGAAATCTTTGACTCTTGGTCTGCTTCTCGGATAGGGCCTGGCTTCCAACTTTCCTGGGCCCGCATCACTTTCCCGGACACCGGAAACCCAGTCACGGCGCTGTGTCCCAAAAGGCTATCAGCCTTGGGACTTCTGAATGCACTTCGGTGACCCTATGGCATGAATTTTTGCCCCAGAATTTTCACTCGGCCGATCATTGCATTCACCCAAGTGCTTGTATTGCTGGTTTTGACTGTCTATCCTTACATGATCCATTGCTCCGAGAAGCAAGGATTAACCCCTGCACACATAGTGAATCTGAATCTCCACCCTTGTTAAGGTGGCTCGCCTACAGTGCCTGTGGATGTAGTTCACTGACGCATGAAGCGAAAGACCTCCCATACATTGTCGCACAGCCAATGCTTGCATGTGAAACAAAAGTGAGAGATGGACACACGGAGAGATAGAGGCGAAGAGACGGAGACAACAGAGACAGACAGACAGACAGACAGACAGACAGACAGACAGACAGACAGACAGACAGACAGACAGACAGACAGCCAGGCAGGCAGGCAGGCAGGTAGAGAGCCAGAGACAGAGACGAACAGAAAATAGAGAGACCAACGGTAGTGAAGATACGACCTCCTCCTTTTATTTACTTATTTCTTTTATATGGCGAAACTCCGCTGATGGTTTCTCAGTTGTCTAACTACTTTTAACTCGTAAGCTCGTGACACTGAGAATGGTGAGGAGCCTATGAACGTGATAGACAGACGGGAAACAAGCAGAGATCCCCTATTGTATGCAACAGGGAGAGCACAAAAGCAGTGTTCATCTTTTCTCAAGACTTTTCCTTCGGCTTTCACCATCTTGGACGTTCTCAAATTTTCTCCTCCTCCAGCTTTTTGGTCTCGTCTCCAGGCACCTCCACCTCGCCTGAATTGTTTAGTCACATCTGGTAATTTATTGCTGAAATACCCCACAGAGTTCCCTCGCGCTCATAATTTCCCCGCGAACGGGGGGGAGGAAAGCGCAAACACCCAATCTCATTCCTCGACATTTGAAATTTTGGATCAAAATGCCGTCTTACGTGTAGATTCTCTGGCAGTGGATATGGACTAGATTATCTAAGACCACCAAAGAAAACAATGATACGATTCATATACTCACCTCTCAGGTTTCTCAATTGATATAATAACGGTGGTTGTGAGTGGGTACCGCTCACAACAGTGGGTGCGAGTGGGTACCGCTCACAGCCATTCGAGAAAAAAGGCGTTAATCTACCACAGGTGGTTGTGCACGGGTACCTCCAAACGCTATGGCATGTATCACAGTGGTTGTAAGCGGGTACCTATGAACGCTGTGGTACTTACATATGGGCGTTTTTTTTGCCTACGCAGTAACGCATTTTTTCTCCTACACGGTCGTGTTTTTTGCCCTTTTGACTTATTCGTCAATTCCAATTCTATAGCTCATGTCTCTCTTATCTATACTCGCATTTATCTGAAAACGGAAACGTTTCCGGATTAAGCGAGATCGCCCCCTAGTCCGTCCCTTTCTTTTTTCTCCAATCATTAACCCGCTTCCCTCGGCGCATTCCTGTAAGTCTGCGTTCATGACATACAGTTTATAAAACAGAGTCCAGATGGGGGAGATAAAGAGAAAAAGAGGCCTACGTTCAACTTAGCTCTGTGTTAACTGGCGATGGGGTTTTCAAAAAAGGGGGGCGGGGAGAAGGAACAACGTAACAAAATGCACCCATCACACACGATTGGGGCATTCTTTTTTTTCCTGTTTCTTGCTCCTGCCATTACCCACCGCCTCCCCCACAAGGGCTACCGTCTTCACCCAAATAGAATGCCCGGTCATTATATCGGGCCAACTTTCAGTTCAGATGCAGCCATAATAACCGGGCGAAGACGGGAGCCCGCAAGAATTCTTCTGCTGCTGTTTCTCTTGTCCCTACCCTCGTTCTCCTTTTCTTTCGCGGGAAAAGAAAAAGTCCATTAACAGCGGGCTCATGTTTGGAATATAATTAAACAATCCAACATTGATCAAGAATGCACCTGGACGTAAAGATGTCCAAGTGGACGATCTGCACCTTGCCCATTTTACGCATACATCTGTTGGGTAGCGCTACATTGCGCAATCTTGTTTTCCCTCCCAAGAAACACAGCACAAAATTAAAAACAACAGTCCGTCAGGACATCCGTTAAAATTGGAACAATACAGAGGATGAAGATTAGCAAGGCCCCTGCACAAGGATGACACGCATCAATACACAAAAGGGCCAATTTTTAATTTAAAAATGGAATAAAATCTAGACTACAAGAGAGGCCCGGGACCACTTGCCCAGCCAGGGCCAAAAAAAATAAAAAACAAAAATAAATTTTATTTTTTAATTTTAATTTTTATTTTAAACTTGGTAAAGAATTTCGAGTGTGACCCCGAGGCAATAGTTGTTCAGTTTATTTTTCTACATACCATGTTTTTTTTTAACATCTTTTCAATTTTCTATTCTTTTTTTTCTTTTTTTTTTTTGCTGGGACGGCCGGGCTACTCCGGAGAACAGGGTGACCCGGGCGGCCCGGCTGGTAGCCTAGAATAAAATTAAATTAATAGCCCAAATTTTTGTATTTAAAAATGGAATAAAATAAAATTAAGTTTAAAGAAGAAAAAAAAACTCGGCGGCCACCACTCCCGATCAACATCCTGCTCCACATCTGACGTGCGGATTGAGGTCCTGCAGATCATTCACCATCCGCATATATGACTTACCACTACTTCCTTTCTTTTCCTTTTTTCAAAACAACATAATTCAGTACCAATCACAGGATCGAAGACCGATACCAACTGGCCTAGGTCAGCTGTTACACCCCTGTTAAACATATGTGAACTGCTGAAATCCAGGCCCGAGTTCCAACCCCACTGGAAGCAGATGAATGAATGACATACTGTAGTTCTGAATTACCTAGGGCCCATCAGTTCGATGGTGATATCTCAAGAGGCCGTCTGCTTTCTAAATATAAACGGGTTGAGGCTGATACGACTTACTTACCATTCGCCGCCCGCCATCTATTCTGGGGGGCAGAAGTCCAGTTGCTAATCACCGGCAAGCATGGACACCAGAGAAGAGAGAACAGAAAACCAGTATGGCCTCGTACCCCCATCGCCCTGGACGCGATCTGGAGGAGGCGGGGGGGTCTGGGGGAGCTGCACGGTAATGCACAGTGGGGACTCCCCACCCGGGGCCCGCCTACCCAGACACACACTGGCAGGTCGGGGAGGGGAGGGGGGGCGACGGGGGCAGCGATTAGGGGCACCGGGTAGGGCCTCCAGTCGCCACGCCTCCCTTCACTCACGCACTCCCTTCTTCCGAGTTCCAGTACGCTTCAACCCCCATTTACATGCACCCCTTTAACACTATTCACTCTTGACAACCCCTTCTTCCACATCCACCCCCCATACCTCACAGCAAAACCCACTTACACACCCCCATCATTTGTCCCAACCGCTTCACCCCCATTTACATCCACACATCTTCGTATGCCTGCCTACCTTTAACCTTCCTTCCTATTTCAGTGTTTTTCATTTCGTTCCTTTCTCATCCTGTTTCGCTGTAGATCGATGTTCTTTTTCACTCAGTTTCCACCACATACTGTACTTTCCTAATCCGGAATCGCATTACAATTTCTGAATCCCCCCCGCCCCGCCTTCCCTTCAATTCCCACCACGTATCCCATCCCCCCCCCCCCCCCCCCCCCCTCCTCTTGCTTCCCTTCAATTCCCACCACGTATCCCCGCCCCAAAAGAGGGAAGCTCCGAAGCTCCTTGCACTCAGCTCGGTCCCACAGATCCATCAAATGTTGATATGTTGACCCATGAGCCGACAGTTCAAGAAAAAAAAAAAGAGCCGACAGTTCATACCCTGCTGTTAAACGCTATTGCCAGTTAGTGGCCCACTTCTTGTGGCACTTGTTTATCACAAAGAAACCACATGGCATGGCAGCGAAGAAAACCACACGGCAGCTATTTTACGTTTTTTTGCTCAGACGTACCCCGATACATCTTTTATTTTCCATTTTTTCCAACTTCATTTTTCCTCTTTTATTTTTCCATTTTTTCCAACTTCATTTTTCCTCCCCGATCAAAAATATTCTGCAACTACATGTTATATTTGTTCCTGCATGTTCTCACTTTGATCTCCCTCCCCCCGTTCAGACACGTCTGATCCATAATCCTGGACTCTTACGTAAAATCGGTGGGCTCCACAAGCTCCATTAACAAACAATAAAAAAAAACACAGAGGTCGACACAGATCGCAAGACCACCACAAGAGGACCCGTGTCGCCGACAGTTCAGATCCTACTGATTACACGCTATTGCCAGGTCTTGTCCCAGTTCTTGTCCCACTTCTTGAGACGCCATTGCCCCAGGTCTTGTCCCAGGTCTTGTCACACTTCTTGAGACGCCATTGCCCCAGGTTTTGTCCCACTTCTTGAGACGCCATTGCCCCAGGTCTTGTCCCACTTCT
>BFEA01000017.1:3867312-3887679 GCA_003427395.1 Chara braunii | reverse complement strand
GAGAGAGAGAGAGAGAGAGAGAGAGAGAGAGAGAGAGAGAGAGAGAGAGAGAGAGAGAGAGAGTTGTTCTTCTTCCTCTTGCAAGTCCACCATCTCCTCCTCACCCTGTCGCTACCTAACTTCTCAGTACCTGTAAACTACGAGAAAGAGAAAGATTTGTGACTTTGGGACTTGACGATATTTGGATTCAGACTCGACATTGGACTGAGACATTGGACGAGGGATTATTTGGGACCTGTATCGAAGACTTGGTGTTGACGACATTTCCATTTTTCCCCTCTTCTTCGTCTGATCCCCTCTTCTTCATCTGATCCTCTTCTTCGTTTGATCCCCTTCTCTTAGTCTGTATAAACGTGGGGTTGTGCCAGCTATCCGTTATGCGACTCTGAGAGAGGGAGATAGAGAGTGTATGTGAGAGAGAGTGTGAGAGAGAGAGAGATCAGGCGAACAAACATTCACGAGACAGTATAAGGGAGAGAGAGACGAGGATGATGATGTGGGGGCCACATACCTGGCATTGACGATGGTCTGCTACGGGCGACATCTTCAAGTATTGCGTTGGCCGCTGATATCAACAGTTGCGTTGTCAGTTAGTAGGGCTAGTAGTAGCTGTATAGGGAATAGGCAGGGCGCCGAGCGCCAAGAAGGGAGAACGCCAGGACGTTGTCGTACCAAATACCCTCAAGGGTATTTGGCGTGTTTTTTGCAAGTCGCGCAAGTGCAGTGTCGCCCGCCTGACGGTGTGCGCGTGGGCGGAAGCATAGGTTTTTGTTGGGGTGAGAGGCGCGCGTGGCGGCATGGGGTATTGATGGTGAGGGCACGGTGTGCTGCCTAGGCGTGCGCGGCGTCACGGGCCAGCGGGACGTGCGACGTCTGTCTGTATTTTATATTAAATAATTGTTGTATAAATTTTTGTTAGTCTCCGGCGTGCCGTTGACTCGTACGCAACGCTGGACTTAATGGGCGTCACGGTAGTCGAGGGCCTTGAGTGCGGGCCTCGTCTGACGGTCCGCGAGCTCGGGGCAAAGGTCCCCTACCACGCCATGGTAGAAAGACCATGACGTAGTCAGGATCTGGGTTTGTAATTGTACTTGAGATAGAGGGCGTGGTAATGCTGGATGTATATGACCTATGTTTCGGGCTCGGTGAGGTCGCGCATGGGATGTGTTGTATCCGCAGGGTCGCCTGAAATGCAATTACAAACTGTTCTTGGGGCCGTGCCGGGGCCGCGCCGGGGCCGCGCCCCGCTTTGCCTTGAGACGCAGGGCCGTGGGTGAGACGCAGGGCCGGGGTTATTTCCAAGACCTAAGGGCCGAACTTAGACGGGAGAGTGTGCCTCGTGCGTGCAGCGCAGGAGGGGGTGAGTAATGGGCGACGCAAGTAGGCAAGGAGAGGCCGGAGGGGCGAAGGCCGATGGGCAGAGCGCTGTAGCGGGCGACGGGGCGTTGTCAAGAAGCGAGAAGGGCGTGGCAAGGAGGGGAGGCGCGCAGCGATACTGTCATGCAAATCGTTCGTCGGACTTGCATTGTCGGTATAGCCGAGCCGCGCCGGCTGCTATCGGGGCAAAAGTGAAGTGTCGGGGACCGGGCCGTAGTGGTTGTCGAGCGCTGCGCTAGTAGCAGCGGAAGAGGTAGACATCTGGTGAGAAGGGCGATGGGCAGACGAGGTGCAGTCGGGAGCGGAGGGGGAAGGAGAACGATGAAGTGTAGGCAGTGAGGCAACGGGGGGGGACCGGGTTACCGGTAGCGAGTGGCAGCGAAGGAGACGGGGCGAACCCGGGCGCACTTTCGCGCCGGGTTCATTCGGAGAAGGGAGAACGCAGTAGCGAGGAGCCACGGGGGGGGGACCCAGACAGGAGGCGGGGCCGGGTGCGTGCAAACAAAGGTGGAGATAGCGAGGAGGTTGATCAGGCGCAGTGGAGGGAGTGTAGCACTGTTAGTCGGAGAGGAAAGGGGATGAACGAACCTGGACCCGGGTTCGTCCCCGATGCATTCGACGAGGGGAACGTCGGGGAGCAAGGCTATGGCGGACGGGAGGATGTGTACCGCGCTCGATTCTTGACAGAATCGAGCGAGGTAAGAGCCTCGACAGGGGTTTGGGGGGGCTGCGACCCCGAATCCGGTCCTAGTTTGGCACTGGAGTGAGTAAGGAGAGAGGTAGTATGAAAATCTACTGCGCTCGATCCTTGATGGGGGCTGAGAAGACAAGAACGAAAAAGTTATATCTCGCTCGATCCTCGATGGGTTCGAGCGAGATAAGGTGCGGAATTGGGGGCTAGGAATGAGGCGAAGCGGATGGTAGTGTTAGATTTAGAGCGGGTGGCTAGTTTTGGGGGGTTGTTAGTGAAGCATCTGCGGGTCGGGGAGAAGCTGTGAAAAATGGGAATGTACCCGCCCGGGTTTTAGTGTCAGGTTCATGTGAATTCGAACTTATCCTATCAAGGAAGGTGGGGTGACAATATCCGTTGAGTCAGGGCACCTACCTGTTGGCTGGGGCGTTGCTCGTCCTATCGATAGAAGTGGTCTTCTTCTACCCACCCCCGTACGTATAGTTGGGAGGTAACACACATATCCGTGTTTCGGCGGCAGGTTCAGATTGGGTTTGGCCGGTCGTTCGAAGGAGGAAGTGTGGGCAAAGCGCAGGAAGTGGGAACTTACCTATGGGCGGAAAGTAGCCGCCCCAACGGTGAGGTGACGAGGTGGCAGGAACGTGGAGCCAGCCGGGTGAGTAGGGGCTTATCTGCAGGAGGGCATGCCGTGCTTACTGACCCACCGCCTCAGCCTTGGCCTTCGTCTGCTGCATCGCCTGCTGGGCAGGGCGGCCAGGAACCAGAGGACGGACGGGCGCAGCATTGACTGCGTGATGCTACAGACCAAAGGGGGGGTGCGTATGTGTGGAGTGCCCTGCAAGGCATAACAGCGAGAGGGCAAGGGAACAACGACGTTGGAAAGCTTACCTCTAAGTTGGGACCTGCGCCGTTCATCATGGATAGCAGCAAAGATAGGCTGACAAGGGGAGGAGAGAAGTGAAGTTGCAGACTTACCTGTTGACTGGTGAGTCGCTCAGCCTGCAAAACAGGGAACCTGGAGGTGGGGCCTGAGGCTGCAGACTGTACTTACCCCCTCTAGCACGGCTCGCACGGTTGGTGAACCACAAGGATGCGAATGTCACACTCTTATGACTGATTATGTAAGGTTGATTTACAATAGAATTCCGTCTGCACGTGCCACGCTGCTGTGCACAACTGCTGGACACGCAGTGGCGGCAGACTGAGGTTGTAATATTACCCAAGTATAACGGCGGTACATGGATGTTATGACCCGAGAGAGTGACTAGGCAACAACAAGAGGGTCATTGTTGCAGATTGGAGAGTCGTCGGAGGATCGACACTCGTCAGTTTGGTCACCGGCGGAGCATTTTGGCTGCCATTGTGGGGCCCTCAAGCGCACCAAGGAAGCGAGGCCCTCTCGTGCGAGTCTGAGTGCACCTCTCTTGGATCTGAGAGTTTGAAACCTTCCCTTCCTATCCTTCTTACTCTAAGTCTAGTCCTGTTCTGAGAGGAAGGCGCCAGGCGGGATTGCAACCCGTAGGACCGCAGCAAGACTCTGTGGGGAGTCAGCCCACCGATTGTGGGAGCTCTGCCGGAACTCAGGAGGAGTTCTGGAGGCAGGGAACTGACAGGTAATTTTCTGCTTTCCCTCTATAAACCCAGCTATAACCCCTATCTGTATCATCCATTGCATCTTTGACTGAATATATGGTGTGCAACACTTTCTTTATTTTTAGTTTGACTTTCGGGACGCTGAACAAGATTAAGTAAAAGAACGATTGCCCAATCTCAGTTTCAGCTTTATTCGTTGTATAAAATCAGATTGCTGAAAGGAATTGCATCTAGGGAAGGCAGGATGGAGGGCTGTTTTGATTGAGGGTTTGACTTGGTCACTAAGGCTCGAAGGTCCCCATAGGTTTGGGGAGACTCAGTGCTTTGTTTATTTTTGGTTTTGTGTGGAGCGTCAGACGCTTCTATAAGTTTAGGGGGTCTGGTTGCTCTGGAGGCTGGGAAGTCCCCATAAGTTTGGGAAGACTTAGTGCTGTGATTTTGCATGGAGGGTCAGACTGTTGTATAAGTTTAGGTGGCCTGACTGCTCTGACTTGTGAGGGCTGACTGTGGTTGACTTTTCAGGGACTAAGTGCATTTTGTAAGTTCAGGTGCCTTGATCGCCTTGTTTATATTGGGTTTTCTCCTGTTTATCTCGTTCTGAACGAGGAGGTCTAAGCCGTTCTATAAGTTTAGGTGGCTTAGCCTCTTCCTTCCTTTATTTTGAGAGAATGAACCTGACAGAGGGCAGATTGTTCTGTAAGTTCAGGTGATCTAGGCCAATGCCACGCACAGAATGGATGAGAAAGAAATTAATCAGGCAGAGAGTCAGACTGTTCTGTAAGTTCAGGTGGTCTGACTCAAAGCCTCGCACATGCTGGAACCCAATGGTTACAACTTGGCTATAATTTACTATTATTCTATTTAAGAACGAGTTAATCAGACTGTTCTATAAGTTTAGGTGGTCTGACTATAGCCTATCACATCTTGAAGAGAGTATAATTAAGAATAAAATTGATGGTAAGCAGGGGCAGACTGAACTTGAGTTAGTTCAGTCTTATGCAGCCTTAGAAGACAATGGGAAAGATAAGTATATATACTTTGAATATCTTAAACAGTTCAGGGCAACTCGAATGGCCTGGTCATATGCCCAAAGAAGAGAGAAGTAGTTATGCCCTCTGTTTTGTGTAATTTGGATATCTTAAACACTTCTCGGCTAAGTTAGACACATTCCATAAGTTTGGGTGGCCTGACCTTATGTCTTATGTAAGGAGGGTATAAAGGGTTAAATCCTTGAAAGATCATGAACTATTGTTGTCTAGATAAAACTTGGGATGGTGAGAGTACTTACCTTTGTGGTTTGACTTGCATGTGGCTGAGTGAGGTTACTACTTGGTCTGAGTTTCAGTTTGATAGGTAGTTGCTTTAGTCGCTCGCCATGTACTAGAGCTATAGGAGTTAGTTTCAATTCCTGCATTTTCTGAGCTAAGTTTTTTTTACTTAGATCAATTCTCACATTTTTTGGGATCATTTTTTTTTTACTTGGCTTTGTATAAATTTTGGCAAGCTACTTTCTCTACAGGAAGCGCTGTCGAAATTTCTACAAAACCAAGGAGTTAGTCAATTATTGACTTGTCAAAGTCCAACTTATCTTTTCTTTATATCTGACCCAGTAAAAATTTGGAAAGTCTCTTTTTCTACAGGGAGTGCTGCCCAAATTTTTGCTAATTCAGGGAGTTATATACAAAATTGGACTTTGAGAAGTCAAAGTTATTCTCAAATTCAGAACTTAGCCTTGTATAAATTTTGGAATAGCACTTTTCTAGAGGGAGTGATGCCGAAATTTCTGCAAGACTAAGGAGTTAGTTAAATCTTGTCTAAATTGAACTCAAGTTGTCTTCTGAGCTCATATCTGGCTTAGTATCAATCTGAGAAGTCTCCCTTTTTAAAAGGGAATGTTGCCCAAATTTCTAGATTTTGACTTTCCAGAGTTAGAGATTATTTCTGCTTTCATATATGGACTTATAAAAATTATGGAAAGACACTTTTCCTACGGGAAGCGCTGCCGAAATTTTTCTTAGTTTAAAGGAGTTATATTATATTTCAACAGGTGGCGATTCTGGTAAATCCACCCTGGATAGGCGAGATTATGCCATGAGTCTACCTTTCTTTGGGCACTAGCTTAGAGGTAGACTTAGGCTTAGCTATTAGGAAAGGCTATGAGAGAGATTGTGGTATGGGGATTACTCTCCAGGGGCTTATGGTTTTAGCCTGGGGCATTGACCTGTCTTGTGTTACAGGCCCTTTTGATCGTTTGACTCAGGATTTGGATTAGTTTCAGCTTGATCCTACGAGGATCATTTTCTGTTATCACTGATAACAGGTCAGTTGGTTGGTCGCCGATTCGTCGGCTCACGACACAACTTTGTTTGCACCTGTACCTCAACTCAACTGCCTTAGCCCTGTGATTTGATATGTTTCTTTGAGGGTTTTAACCAAAATTCTTCTAATGACCATTACAAAGAACTTATGAGACTTATGGAAAGATGGACTGTGATTGAGACCTGAATGTGTGAGGCATGGTGTGAGTTACAGAGAACAGTAAAGTTGACCACATTGGTGTATGGCAATGTGACTATTGTGTGTGCCTGTGTTTTATGCAGGTTAGTATTTTTCGGAGCTTGGTCTATGGGCCATACTTTGGAGGCAGTGAGAATGGCAACCATGTGTCGCACGATCTGCATACATGATGGGCCTATGTTTCCCTCTCTTTTGTTATTATCTCGATATCTGATTGATATATGAGTGGTGGGATGTTTATTTATTTATTGAATGATTTTGCTGTTAATTTTTATAGTTGGACGTTGTAGTCCGTGGCAGCCGTCAAAGTCAAAGCCCTTGACTTCTGCCCAGGTCTGGAGTGGGGCTCATCTCCAGGGCAGTAAGAGACGACTGCCACCACAGGTATGGACATGTGTACCACCCACTCTGCATAGGGTGCAGAAGAGGGTGTGTGGTCTTCAACCACGCGTGGCGGTTGTCCAGCGTCGAGAGATTAACCCTCAAGGCGTGTGTCAGCCGACACCTGAATGTCGAATGCGACCCTCGAGATTAACGAGGATCGCATGAGTATGGGTACTACATAGTACGCCATCACTGTGACTGCTTGCGTATGAGTGCATTGCGAGTCGATATGAGTTAGCCCTGCGTCAGCACGGTTTTATACCAAGTCTCGCGCGCGACGCCTATCAGGTTTCCGCATCAGAAAGTTATGGGACAACTACTAAGGGACTAGAAGCGTTGTCGCGTTGTTCGATGTGTGTGTGTGTGTGTGTGTGTGTGTGTATGTGTTTCATTTTTGTGTTCGTAAAGTGGTGTGCGCGAGGTGTGTGGGATGTGTCCTAGTCGATCGACGACGGGCCGCGCTTGGGACTTCAGCCCCCCAAGATGTCGGTTCCCGTGCGGGTCCGATAGGCGTATTACCGCGCGTACCCCCTATGCTACAACGAACGAAAAACGCCCTCGTCTGGTCCACCTCTGCGATTGCAACTGATTAGCTTTTGTACGATGGACTGGTAGCTCGGCGGGGATACGCCCACCGAAGGGAGGTGACARCTYCCDTAAGGTGGAGGTAAGTCGTGCCTCGCGTAGGCCCTATCCTGTCATAGGGGCTCGCGAGAGGTATGGCTGGCGCACTCGGCCGGAGCGGCTTGCGGAAGCTCCATGTGTATTTGCGATGAAGGATTAATATCCAACTCCTGCGTGACGAGGCCGAGAGGATCCCGCGCTGCCGCGTGCGGTGCTAGACCGATTCGCTCGACAACGTAGATGGTGATGGTAAGGAGAGCAAACTCTCATTGACATTCAGTTTCAATACTGCGAATCTCCATTGATGTATTATTGGTGCAATGCTGCTCTTTGGATACGGTGTGACTTGCTGGCTTTCAACGCAATAGTGTAATCTGGAATTTGTCATCTCACTGTTGTTTATTTTCCTTGCATTATTATTATTATTATTATTATTATTATTATTATTATTATTATTATTATTATTATTATTATTGTTATTAGACGATAGTGGTTCTTGGGGTGCATGGGGCATCTAAGTGTGGGGTTGAGGTTATGAGTAATAAGAGGGACATACCTGGTGTGTGAGGCGAGCGGCACCGGTCGATGTATGCTCGTACTTGAGGAGAGTGGATATCATTAGTGGCATTGTAGTCTGGGCTAGATAGGATCTGCCATCTGTAGTCAGGGCGCAGAACGCCTGATAGGATACCAACATTGGTTCTTCGTTGATGATGATGATGAGACTTTACCGGCATTGTCGACTTATGAGTTTTTTTAGTGCTTTTATTTCGCGGAGCTGTGCTGCAATTCTGTTGTTGGTTCGAAGTAACGACTATCTGGTCTTGTGTATACGATGCTGTCTGATTGCTGAAGTTCCCTATAGCTCATCTTTCTTGCTATCCTTATTATTATTATTATTATTATTATTATTATTATTATTATTATTATTATTATTATTATTATTATTATTATTATTATTATTATTATTATTGAAATCAAATTCGTTTCCATTCACACTTTACATATATGCAAACAGTAGCGTAGTAAACGAGCGCCATGCGCCCACTCAAAACTCAGAGTTATGGTAATTCAGATAAGAATTCATTTCACTGGCTATGGCAACTCAGCACCCAAACAACTCACTGTTCACACACACCGGATCGCCCTGGATATCCTACACGCGGTACTTGCACTCACGCAACACACACGCACATTACACGCTAACTCTAACTATGGCGGCCATGGCCGCAACTGCTCTATCGCTATGCTACGCCACTTTGGCTCTGGGTTTGCTGCAGACCTCCTTGCACAGGTCGTTGTGGCAGCACTTCCGCATGACTCGCGCAGGATCGAATGAATGACCAGGCGCTGCCTCTTGATTTATACTTCTGAAGCTCGCTTAGTCTGCCCTGTTCCATAGGTCGTGGTGTTCGCAATCCCTTGCGGTACTTGCTGGACTGGACTGGGACAGGCCAGACAGACAGGCAGGTTCGGCACACAGACAGGCAGATTCGGCAGAACAGACAAACAGACAAAACAAGCAGACATTAAACTGTGACACTCACACAGACACGGTGACACACGGTGACACAGTCATAGATACAAAGTGAAACAGAAACTGTGACACAAATACGGAGTGCACAGTCACATGCACGGTCACGCACAGTCACAAACACATAGTGACACTTGCACACGGAAACACAAGATACACAGAGACACACAGTGCACTGTGACACGCACACGTGGTGAGACATACACACAGACATGGTGAGGCTGTGGCACCATACCTCTTCTTCGTCTGATCGCCCTCCTCCTCGTCTGTGTATGTTTGGGGACTGGCGGCGCATTCCTCCTGTGTGAGCGCCAGGACCCTTCACACACTGCGATGATGATGATGAATGCTTGATCTGAGTTGCGACATTGATTGGTCTGATCATTGGTATTTTAGCCTTCCGCTGCGCTACCCTGTACTATGTAAGAGAGGTCGGTTCTTGTTTTGGTCTGCACCATTACGGTATGCAACATGCGCCATGTCACACAGATACGCAGTGACACAGACGGACATGCAGTGAAAACAGACACGGGGACACATAGATGTTCGGACAACAATGCATGGTGACACTCAGAATACACCGTGACACTCATAAAGACATAGTGACGTACACAGTGTGACACAAACTGTGGCATGCACCGTGAGACACAGGTCGTGACATACACAGTGTGACACAGACTGTGGCATGCACAGTAAGATACAGGTTGTGATATACACAGTGTGACAGAGGCTGTAGCATACACAACAAAATACAAACCGTGATGCGCCCAGTGTAACATGCACTGTGGAATACATAGTGAGATACAGACTGTGACATACACAGTAACACACATAGAAGGCATAAATTCAAGCACACGGTAGCACACGGAGTGCACGATGAAGTGACAGTCACTCAGTGACACAAGCACTGTGACACATACACAGTGATAGACGTGCAGTCACGCTGTCACACGGTAACAATCACACAGTGACACACACAATCACGGTGACATACACAGTAACAAACACCGTGACACACACAACAGACTGTGACATATACAGTGATGCATACACAAGTGACACGCGTACAATCACATGATGATACATACGCAAGTGACACAGACACTGTGACAGATACAGTGTCACACATTGTGACGCACGTACAAACACCGTGATACATACACAAATACAGTGACACAGTCACACTATGTCTAACACGCATCCATAGTGAAAACACGCACGCGGACACGTGATGACACATACTCGGTAACACACTCAGAGGGAGGGTGACGCACGTGGACGCCGTGACAGACACAGGGTCACACACCCAGACTCGGTGTCACATGCACTGTGACACAAATATACAGTCACATATACACGTTGTGTCACACACAGACGCTGTGTCACATAAAGTGTGGCACATACATGCAGTCACATAGATACAAGATGATATAAATACAGTCACATGTGACACAGATACATAAGCCACAAAGATACATGGTGACACGGATACACAGCAATGCAGAGTGACACACTCAGATACACTGCGACAATCACACAGATGCAACAAACACAGTGACACTGAGAGTCATGGGTTCTTCAGGGCTAAACCTGAGCACAAAAGGCAGACAATAATGCTTGAGCAAGGGAAGAGAAGTGTGATCTGATTGGGTGCCTAACTGACGTTGGTAAACGTAGAGCACGAGAAGTGTTGAATCACTGTCTCGCTGCGTGAATGTTTCTTTTGAGATGTGATGGACAAGGGGGGGTTGAATTTTTGGCAATCTTCCCTCGCTTATAGGTCACCTGACCATGAGATAAAGAGTTGGGGACCGTGAGTGTGTTGTCGAGCTTGTGAATGACATGACCCCTTTGAAATGATAGAGTGCCTCAACCAACCTTATCCTATAGCTAACTCACACCCGCGTACTCTTAAAAGATCCAGATTAACTTAGCTAAGGATCATCCGGACGAATTTATGACGTGAGGTGCAAGTCCCGTGTGACCCACCTGCGTGGTCCTAAAGGCTTTCGGATGGTCGAGGACTGGGACTGAGCGTCAAGCATTAATACTTATATACTAGGCGATCGAGAGAAGCGAGGCTCTAAGAAGCCTGTCTCATCGCCATATTACCTTATATATTAGGCGACGAGAGAAGCGAGGCTCTAAGAAGTCTGCCTCATCACCATATATATATAAATAGGCGACGAGAGAAGCGAGGCTCTAAGAAGCCTGCCTCATCGCCATATTAACTTATATTCTAGGTGATGAGAGAAGCGAGGCTCTAAGAAGCCTGCCTTATCGCCATATTAACAATATATATTAGGTGGTAAGAGGAGCGATGTTCCGGGAAGCCTGCCTTACCACCATACTAACAGCTTATCTCTGTAGTAATTAACAGGCTAGGGTGGTAAGAGGGGCGAGGCTCCGAGAAGCCTGCCTTATCACCATCAGACCTGATCTAGTGCAAGACGGTAGATAGGAGGAGCAAGCCATCGGGACCTGCCCTATCACAAACAGAACGCTAGTAAAAGGGATGGGTAGATACCGAGTGGTCTACCATACTGTTGCTAATCTTCTCAATAGACAGGGAGCAGTGAAGGCCCTAAGAAGAGATGGATCCATTATTAACAGACCGCCTTCTGATTCTACTGAGGTGGAGGTAGAAGGAATGTGACCCCGTGTGACATATCCTGCTACCTTAACCTATTGCTTGATGTCAATCTTATGATTCCACTCCATATAAGATGAATGATACTTTGTCAATGTATGTCTAAAGGGAAAAGTTGGCGACGTTAGCTCTATACTTCTCTTCCTTCAGACGACTATCCCTAGAAGTTCACTATAATGAACTATTATTTCGTCTAAAATGAAGTTCACTATAATGAACTTCAGATGGGGTCATGTCGATGGCGAAGAGGTGTTGAGACATTGTTGACCTGTGTGTGATTGCAGGTCATCCTGATGAAGAAGACTCATTATGAGTCTATACAAGACTACATGCTGTTGCCTTATGGTAACAGGTTGGTTCGCCAACTCAACCCTCACTCACCCTCTACACCCACACTTTGCATCAACCTTTGCACTAAATGGCATTTCTGTTTCGGGTCGTTTGTCTAAAGAGTCTGTGTTTGGTCAAAAAAAGTCCTTGAATGACTAAGTCGAAAGGGGAATGTCTGGTTAAAAGGTTTGAAAGCATAAGTGTGATGTGTGTGAAAGTGAATGAACGGTTGACTCTGCTAGGATTGTGTAATGTGATTGACTCTTGTCTGCAGGTCAGTAAAACGACCAGCCACATGCTATTCACTGCAACCCACTGAGAAACTTACGCTATCCTGGACCTTGATCCATACATCTCGTCAACGCGCGATTTCTACACTTGGTTTGAATACCCAACCTTGTGTTTTCCCTGATTGTTATGAAGATTAGGAATATTGCTCAGGCTACGAGCCTTATTTATTTCATGTTCATTTCATCTACATTGTTTGAAAGGTCAATGACCTATGTTTTCTTTGATGAATTCAGACTGTTTTTGTGAGTGTGTTATGTGTATGTGACATCTCCTCGCCTCATTACTCAACCTTACCTCATCTCACGTGTATGTATGCTATGGTTAAAGGGTTTCAAAAAGAGATATGTCGAATGGAATTAATCACTAGGTAGGATGGGTGTATCTTTTATATGCAACCCCTGATGATTCAAGTACTGACGGGGATCATGTTTAAAAAAAAAAAAAGGGATAGGTTATGAGTCAGACCTATAGAAACTATTTATATTCAAAACATAGTATGTGCGAACGTTCGTCAGTCGAGTCGACCTGAATTATAAGTCAGTCCGGGAGATCAACGCCCCGATGCCCAATGCGTATATGGGTCAGTCTTAGGCGTTCAACCGCGCGTATGCCTATGCTACGGCGATCGAGAAAATGCCCTCGGCTGGCCTACCTCTGTGATTGCATGTAAAAGCCTTCGCACGTGGGTCAGTAGCTCAGCAGGGATACGCCCACCTAAGGGATGGTGACAACTCCCGCAGGTGGAGGTGAGTTGTACCTCGCGTAATCCCTAACCTGTCGTAGGGATCCGTGAGAGGTATTGCCCGCGCGCACGGTCGGAGTTGGTCTCTGGCTGAAGCTCTATCAAAACTCCTGCGTGATACGACCGTGAGGTCCGATACTAAAAAAATTACTTCACGTCTGGGTGTGGGACCGCCGCGCGCGACAACAGGAACGAGGACGGGCTAACACGACTGCACCGACTGACCAAGGTCACCAAGGGGGAAGAAATCGTCCCGTGGACAGAACCGGAACCAGTCAGTGGGCCACAATACGGACAAGTGACCATCCTTCCGCGTGCCAAGAAGTGATACGTGACAATGAGCGATGAAGGTAATTTTGGAATCCCTCTTTCTCCCCTTTCGTCCTCGTCTCTCCTCTCGTTGCCTGATAATTTTTGTTATTTCTACAAGGCAATCTCACGTGTCTACTCAGTCCCTATGCGTCCTAGCGGAGAAGGGTACGTCGAATGGGTAGATTGTCTCCAGGGCCCCTGGTTCCTGCATTCAGTATCGGAACACGGACAAGGCCTGTCAATCCGACAAAATTCCTACTGAAGCCCGCTTCCTAGAAGTCACGTCGGAGGGTTAGAAAAGACCTGTAGGTTTAATAATAATGAGAAAATCAAGGGTTGGCTGAGATCTTGGTCAGCCATACTGATTGCACTGACGCGTAGCCTCCTAGCCAGGGGGGGTCTTCACTGCTGCCAAACTGTTGGTGCAACAGTACAAAAAATAATAACCATCATCATCATCATCTGGGTGTGTTGAGATCTTGATCAGCTACCCAGATTGGCCTGTAGTGCATCCCCCTAACCAGGGGGGTCTTCAAGCTCCTCAGCAAGCTGCCACGTGACACTGCAAATGGCCATGTGCACAGGCATCAACAACCACGATGCCCCTGGGGAGGGGGGGGGTAAATAGCTTGTGTGGAACTCTTCAACACGAACGTTCCGCACTACAAAGGCATAAACACAGCTCGGCCAGTGTGTTACAGCACTGGCTACGCACACGTATGGCCAGCAGCTATATGGGTTCAAACCTTGGCGGCAGCGTGCATCCCGAATCTTGATATGTATAATCCGGGGGCGGGGCGGGGCAGGGGAGCGGCGCAGCATGGGCGTGTGACGTGCGTGCTTGTAGCGGCCTTAGCCTTGGCGCTTGCGTGCACACGTCATGACGACACTCTCTATTTTCGTGCCGCCTGTCGCAACCTCCGCGCTGCACTTTTTCTCATCCGTTTGCTGCAAAAACAGTCAAAAAGTGTCCCCCGTTTGTTGCAAAAACGATCAAAATCCCGCTATCGCAAAGAGAGATTGGAGAAGTGTCATTTGTAGACATTGTGCTAAACTTGAAAAAGGGCACGCAATAAAATTTTGTCATCATAGAAAGATCGACGAAGCGAATGTTCTAATAAGTATCAATATTGAAGGGGATGTCTTTGATATGGATGGGGATTATATTCATCCGACTATGCTTGGGGGAACACGGAAGGAGACTTTGCGGCAGGCGGAAGCATCAAGCATGACCCTTTGATTACGATAGGGGGATACGAGGACTGTATAGAAAGGTTTGAAGAGTTTGATAGGTTGTATTCATAAGTAAGGGAACCCAAATGTATAGCCGTCATTAGAAGTGAAGAGTGAACAAGGTTTTAACAATAAGGTCCGATAAGAATCTTACAAGGTAGATTGGCTGAGAGGTAATTCTAACAGATAGTTGTGCATATAAAATATATTAGGATTACCTAAGTTAGTGTATAATAGTAGCAGCAAGGCTCTGACAGTTAAGTATATATAAATATGGAACTGAAAGTGAACTGAGTTGAATGCTTCTCTCTTTTCTAAATTCGGATAGTTGTACATATATGAGTGGTATGATGTGTCTAGGGAGTGATTTGCGCGCGAGTATCGGATTCTAACTTAGAGTGTGGTGGGAGCAGACTATGTGCGAATAAATAAGGGATTAGGGTGATATTAGTTTTGATTCTTGGCGTTTATATAAATATTGATTTTATGCTACATATGATCAACAAGTTGAGCATGAGAGTCCTTCTTTAAGCAGACGTCTGCGATAGTATTCAGATTGAGGTCATTTTTCAATTTCGGCTATTGAGGCCGTGACACTTTGTGTGATACTTGATGATATTGTGACTATTCTTGATTCCTTTTGAGCCCTATTTTTTTTCCAACGTTGGGTATATTGGAGACATAGTGATTACCTTGTATCATTTTTTTAGTTGAGCACGTTGAACTCTGAGTACATGTGTGGCTTTGAGACTATCTTTGTTCCTTTGAGTTGGGACTACATCTTTGTATATAAGATTTGAGACTACCTCTTTGTCTGACAATCACAATCACTCTAACATGTGTGGACTTATCCTGGTGTATGACTATTTTTGTGTGAGAGATGCATATGGTGTAGCTCGTGTGCGTGTGAGTGTGATATGTGTAAACTGTATACTTTTCTCTACACTTGGGCAGTCTGCCATATAGACAGACAAAAGGTCTAAGTATTAAGAAAAAGAAGTGCAATTTTGTCTTGATGAATTGGTGTGAAGTTCCCAAGGGATCTGTGTAACGGTGTGATTGAATGTTTATCCATATCAAATATTTATATTTGAGATTTGAGACGAGGACCCACAAGTTGGTCGCTCAGTATGCGTGTTTTATGGTTGACTCCTCTCCATCTGGGAGGTGGTTATGAGATTTTATGAGTGACTCCTGTTCAAATAGGAGGGTGGCAAAAAAATGAAATGGCATGGAAAGTAGTTTGAATGATAAAGTCTGACGAGAAAGACCAAGAAATTGGTTTTATTGGTGAAATTTTAGAATGTCGCAAATATGGTGAAATTTGGAGAGATGTCTTTAAGATGTGTGGCGTACTTTGCCCTGATCAAGTGGGGAAGGCCATGGTGTCGGTGCGAATACCCTTACAAGGATATTTGCCTTGTTTTTTTTTGCAAGTGACAGAAAAGTAAGTTTGATGTGAAGTTTATGCATGCCGCGCAAGGCGTGACTGCGTCTGTAATTTACGTTGACAGGATGGTTGAGTAGGGCAGAGAGTGTGTGGACGCGCAGATTTAAGGCGCGCGTGATCTTTTTTTTATCTTTGATGAGTCGGCGTTGGTCGCTGACCAAATCTTTTCCTAATCAAACTAGGATTAAAAAGATTATGTCTCATTGATTGATGTGCTTGTCTGCGATCCATGCGTACGTGCGGAGAACGACATCAGCCACGAGAAGGCTTTAAAGTGTTTTCAGTAAGCCCGCACGTCACGCAGTGTCCGTTTCTTTAGGCATCCGTCAGAGCTAGACCTAGACTTGGGCCTAGCACTGGTGATTACGGTGTCCGGTTTTCATCAAAGAGATTCAACGATCGAGACCTGGCGGCAACGACGCAAGAATATCAGAGTGGCGTGAGGGGACGAAGGGGTCGATGGCCGGCGGGGCTATGCCCTTTGGTTTTGTCATCGGCGGGATCAAGTCCTAGGTATTTTTATATTTATTTATTGCCGTCTTTATTTTATTATTTTGCTCTGGCGCCCCGTTGACTTGGGCACGACGTCGGATTGAGAAGTCGCCGCGGAGGTCAAGGACCTTGAGCGCGCGCCTCCTTTTGGCAGGCCCGTTCGGATTTCCGACGTATCGAGGTGTGAACGAAAATATTCCTATACTATTCATTTCGAAACAGGGAACGGAAAAATTCGACGTGCATACGAGCTGGAGGGTGATTAAGCCCACGAGGCGGAAGGGACCTAGGTAGCAAGGGCTTTCTGCGGGAGCACCATCCATCCCCCGCAGTTCGTTATGGAGAGGTCTATGTATGGGCATGTCTATGAAGCTAGAGCGAGGACAAGGCAGCGGACGGGGCGGCACCGGGTGCGGTGAGAGGGCCCACAACTGCAGCCAACTGGTCACATGGAACCCCCTCACCTCGGCCTCAAGAGTCCCCCACAGGAAATCCGCTACTACCACGAAGATCTGCACCGGGTCCGTTCTCGGGTGGCCGAAGGTCAGTCGGCCACCCGAATTTCGACAGATTGGGCCTTGTATTAAGTGCCTAGCGAAGGATCAACCCGCACTTTCATCAGACCTGTTGGGAAAAATTAGGGGTCGGAAGGAGACCCCTAAAATCCCCCGTGTCAAGTATTGAAACTGACCCTTGGAATTAACAGAATGAACGGTCGCGCCTGCGGCGCCTGGTACCTAACGTTTTCGTCCGTTCCGAGGCTGTTCTTGAAACGGCCGACTGCGGTACGGAGGCGCGGTAGTAAGCCCCGGTGCGTCATTTTCACTCTAGGCAATTAGCAGAGGAATGCCCCTTCAAATTTTATTAATTCTAACGATAAAATTAAAATTAAGAAAAAGAATTAAAAATATTAAAAGGGAGGAAAACAATGGAATATTTGCTATTTGATTAAATTTCATCAAAATTTATCCTTGGAAAAATTGTCCTTAATTTTCATTCAATTTCAATAACAGAGTTAATAATGAGCAAAAGAATAAAAAAAAGATAGAAGAAGGGAAAACAAACGATTAATCATTATTTGATTGACTTTTATCGGAATTTATTCTTGAAAAATTTTGGTCGAGAATTATTCATTTTTCCTGATTTCGTGCGAGTTCCGATAACCATGAACCCATGCTTAATTTCGCCTGATTGATTTGATTTATGACCCCGAGTTCGTTGAGTAAGCGGGATCAGTTTTTGGTTACGGCGGGTTGGTTGATACGGTGCGACCGTCGGTTCGACCTTGGGACACGTGACACTATTATCCCGTGTAACGCCACTGTAACTTCCAACAGTGCAACCATCGTCGTCCACGGGCTCCTTATCCCATGTATCGTCAACTCTTCGTCTCAAAACGGATCAATGTTTGTGCCGTCGCAGTAAACAATTGCGTCGGGTCGCTACCCGGCCATGCGTCTTCGGCGGTCCATAGTTCAAGGCAATGAGGTTGTCTTTCTTTTTGTTTCTCTCAAACAATTGAGGAAAAAAATAAAAAACAAAAGAAAAGATGATATTATACCATATTACACGAAGCAAAAAACATCACAAACATACAAAATGCTATAGAGGGAGAGAAAATAATTGCCGCCTGTGCCAACTATCTATTGTTTACTGCCAATGAAACAAAGATTTGCATATTCCTTATGTCATTTTCGTACTTGCCCAATCACACAACTTACAGAATTCATGCAATCTTAGCAACGTTCTTATACAAATAGTAAGTTCTCAACATTGTCTCGAGTCCTCTCTCTCTCTCTCTCTCTCTCTCTCTCTCTCTCTCTCTCTCTCTCTCTCTCTCTCTCTCTCGTCAAAGAAGTGATTGTAACCGACATGAAATGTCTGTAAATTCACCAACGATGTATGATGGACACATCCATACACTCCACATGGCGTCATGACGCAATATCTCGCGGTGACTGTGAAGAATTTTGACGAGAAGGGGATGCATTATTTCGAAAAACTTATCTCCATGTGTTGCATGGAAAACGCGAGTCGAGAAGTACGACGTACTTTTTCTAAGTACAATACGTATATGTATGATCGAATTTCGAAAATATTAAATTTCAGTCATAAAACGCACAGCAGTGTCGTAGTCAACCCGTACGACGTCGTGCTTTGTGTCCACCCTATTCCTCCAGTCGAATGCGAACAATTCACCAGGATCATCTGCTCTGACAGGGTAAGTTAGGAAATAGTAGTCCGCCAAACGATTGTCTGGTAAGCGTGCACTGTGCGATAATCCCATGATTTTGGATGCCATATTCGAGGAGCATGTAATCTTTCTGCAATATAGTATACGATATATATACGATATATATATATATATATATATATATAGAGAGAGAGAGAGAGAGAGAGAGAGAGAGAGAGAGAGACCAAGAGTTGGTAAAAAAAAAAAAAACATCGCAATATTCGAACATAAGATGTACTGGTGTTAACTTCGTGCACATTATAACACAATATTGATGACGAAATCCAAATCACTTTACACAATTCAAAACAGCTATCATTTTGCGAAGGTCATCGATGTTGTACACTCACACGACGACAATCACAGTACAAAATTAACGAAACGACAGTTCATTTTTTGATGTAACTGAACATGTCGACGTTTGTGATGATGACACGTTGTTGTCACATTTTAATGTCGGTGACACCGAAGCCTTTGTTGTGCTCCGAGTCGGATAGCGACCACACACGGAACACTGACCCTCGCTATTGCACCCCCCATTCCCCGCAGTCGATAAACGTTGTCTTACATATAGATTGTCCACATGTGGTCGGATCCCAATCGGCACTTCGTGCTTTATCCTTTCAAGCGACATTTTCCTGTCGAGCATTCACTGTTCTTGTACACCAGTTTCTTCACACAATGCTTGCAAATTTGTGTGCGTACTGCGAACGAGTTCAGTTGCAGCGTGCAACCGTTTGCTTGCTATATCGAGATTGTTGATAACATCTTGTATGACTCGTCTTGCATCGTGCAAATCTTTCTCGACCGACATGTTGATACACACCGAACCCCAAGAATTGCGTTCATATACATGTGTCAAAAACAAGTTTGTGAATACAATACGTAACGAGACATAGCATTATGGATTGCACAACCATAACTTTATCCCAACTCTCTCTCTCTCTCTTTCTCTCTCTCTCTCTTTCTCTCTCTCTCTCGTACTTCATTAGTTCATAAAATGATTTACATCGATTAGAATAACATCATGTACGCAACTATGCACATTGTCTCATTCCCCTAAGTTTTCTGAATCAGGGAAGCCTATATTCCATAAATCTGGCGATGTTGAAGGCATGTGTTGGTTATCCTTGTGCCGTAGACATTCTTGCACAATATCATTTCACTCTTTCTTGTGCACACCCAAAGCATCCAGAAAACGCTTACACTCATAACATTCATGGCCCTTCAGCATCTCTCTTTCTGATTTTTTCCTGCACGTCCAAATGCTTTTTGGTTTTGGAGCCTTGCCGTCTTTTGTGATACGTAAGACTCCTGACTTCTCGGTATGACTTATCCGATGAGATTTAATTTCTTTCAATTTTTTCTTGTCATCCCCTCGAAAACCTTCACCGTACTCGTGATCATAAATAATGACGCCCTTATACCCTTGCGTGCTCTTGGAATCCAAAAAATTGACTCAAGCGATTTGCTATTGTTTTTTTGCCTCTCATCCCAGCTACGAAGTAGAGAACATTATCCGCGACGAAAGATGGTTTCCGCAGCGAAGTAAGTGCCATATCGGCTTCACGCAGACTGGCGGCAACCACTTCCGTTGAATCATCAAATGTACGCAGACTCTCATCAACGACTGCCAACTATCCCCGAACATCATTGTCCAATGTTTTTTTTTGTGTAGACTTCATGATCTTACCGTTCTGTACATCGAGACCAAACAATTCTCGATTATATTGCAATCAAACGAACCCTACTGGTTGACTGACTGATTGACTGAATGATTGACTGATAAATTATTCGATTGATCCATTGGTTGACATAATGATTGATCAATTGACTTACTAATTGATCAATAGACTGACTGCCTGACTGCCTGATTGATTGATTGACTTGTTGATTGATTGAATGAATGACCGA
>BFEA01000017.1:3764518-3783583 GCA_003427395.1 Chara braunii | reverse complement strand
TTTTCCATCTGGTGTGGGTGAGTGATAGTCTACTTTGATTTTGGTTAAGGTAGATTATCATTTACAGTGTAATCAGTGAGGGGATTCTGCAGACTATTGAGGGTTCAGCCTCCTGATGAGTCGGTGAAACTTCGACGAAACAGTTTGTCACAACCCCTCGTTTGCTGTCCTCTTCTCTCTCTTTGCCTACGGTTTACCGGGCAGTTCTGTTTGTGACGATATATCGTCACAAATAGAACTGCTTGGTAAACCGTAGGCAGAGAGAGAGTATATATATATATATATATATATATATATAAAATATATACATATAAAGGGTTATAAGTACGAAGCGATCACTTCTCACGATCACAGTGAAACTCCCCTCTACCATATATATATGTAATCACAGGCAGTCAAATACAAAGTCCGAACCGCAAACATACCTGCAATCACATCAAAGATTCAACCAAAAGTCCACGCACTACACGGGGTCAACTTCACCCACTCTCTGTGCTCATACCCCTCGCTTTAACCAAACCAGCCTCAACCCCCGTCTTATCATCCTCCTGTGTGTGATTTGCCTTACGCATGCATTGTCTCACTATGTCATAATATCCCGCTCGACACTACCTGCCACGTCGTCACGCTCACCCGACACGTAACCGTTGGTAAAAAAGTGGCGGAGAAGATAGTACCGGCCGTCAGCTAAGAAACGCACTTGGGACATCATCACCTGCCCTTCCGCATTCCAATCCTCTCCTTTTGCCGCAACTTTCCCCCCTTACCAAATCGGCACACTTCCTTTCCAAGTTTCAGATCCCCTTATCCACTTGTCATACCGCCGACACTCGACATCTGCCATCCTACATCATCTTCTTTTTCGTATCTCGGATTCAAACCTCTGCCACGTCGTCACGCTCACCCGACACGTAACCTTCGGTAAAAAAGTGGCAGAGAAGATAGTACCGGCCCTCAGCTAAGAAACACACTTGGGACATCATCGCCTGCCCTTCCGCATTGCCAACCTCTCCTTTTGCCCCAACTTTCCCCCCTTACCAAATCGGCACACTTCCTTTCCAAGTTTCAGATCCCCTTATCCACTTGTCATAGCGTCGACACTCGACATCTGCCATCCTACATCATCTTGTTTTTCGTATCTCGGATTCAAACATCCGACATCTGCCATCTCTGACACGCCTTCCACGCCAGTCAAAAGGAGGCCCACGCGCAGGGCCTTTGGAGCCCCGGGCAATAGTGGCTTGGAAGTACTGGTGGTTTAGACCACCAGTACATCCAAGCCTGATTGTACGAGCCTAAATTTGAATTTTGCCAAGTGTGGAAGCAACAGGTGCTGCCCCTGGGAAAATTGAGGGTGGTATTGGCACCGCCCTCTGTGCTGGACCTGCTGGCAGCAGATGGAACAAAAAGGAGGCTGTCTAGTTTTCACTCATGTGCCACCCCAGACCTGGCCGTAATTGCGGTCAGATACATTCAGGGAAGTGCTAGCGTGAAAATGCCCTGACAGGGAATCTATTGTTCTCCGCCTCTCAGGGGAGTCATGTCTGTCTCTTATTAAACAACAGCAAAAAGAAGTCATAAACAGAAGAAAGGGCATACTTAGCTCTGAATGTGATTGCCTTCAGATTCATCCAGGGAGCTGGCCGTAACTGCGGTCGGATACAGTCCGGAAAATGCTGACATGAGAATGCCCTGAGATGGAAGCTGCTGACAGGGAATGGATCACTCCCTGCCTCTCATGGGGAGTCACATCAGAACGAGCCGTGCAAGCGGAAATATGTGCACGGCATAAACCAGCAGGACATCTTGGAGTCCATTTGCCCCTTCTCCTTGGGATTACCGTCTTCCTCCCCCTTTGCTCAGCCTTCCCCAAGCCCCAGAAAATTTAGGAATGATTCAATCGTGATTCTCAAGTTGGTTGGGGCCATGTACTGGTGGTTTAGGGACCAAAAATGATGTCCCCCTATTCGTGGTGTCAGGCTGCCCACCTGCTTGGAGGTGGATTGGCCGAAACTCTGCGATTTTTTTAATTTTATTTTCCCTTCCCAACCTGCTTTAGGATGTGAACTGCAGAGCAAACTTTAAGAGCCGTATGTGATCACAAACCGGGTTAGTGAATATTTAAGCCAGAGGTCGGGAAGAACGATACTTAACTACCACTACCTCGGGGCCTCTTTTTGCCGAGGTGGAGTAGAACTGCACGCGAAGCTTTGGTGAAGCGCCAATGCAATTTTTAACCGCCACTACCTCCGAGCCTCTTTGTGCGGAGTTGGGAGTAGAACTGCGCGCCAAGCTTTGCCGAAGCGCCAACACAACCTTTTTTCATTTCGTACGGATGGGCCGCCAGCCATTTTGGTCCGGTGGCGCCTGGCCTCCGGGGAATGTGGTTCGGTTTATATTTTCGATTTAGACTTTGCCTGTGAAAGATAGTGGTGGTTTAAAAATTAAAAGTTATTTTATTTTATCTTTGAATTTAAAAGGGGGACAGCCTTGAGATATCATCATTGAACTGACCGGCCCCAGGTAACTCATAATTATCTCATTCTGTTCATCTGACAGCATCTGGATTCAAACTCGGGTCTACATTTCAACAGCGCATGGGTGCACCAACTGGGCTAGGCCCGTTGGTGAAAAAAAATGAAATTGGTACAAATAAAAATTAACTTCAATTAAGTTCATTTAAGGTGCCAAATAAAACTCAGCTTCATTCAAGGTGTGTGCGACGAGACCCTTATTTCATTCATTTGTCTGATCCTATCACCAGGATTCGAACTGAGGTCTGTTGATCCAGAACAGCTCATGCATGGGTGTATCATTCCGCCACCACATGGGCTGTTTGTCTTTTCTGGAGGAATTCGCTTTTCCAGAATAACTGGAAACTAGAAGAGCGTAGCATTTCGTCTTGCGCCATCATCCATCTGAGTGGATCCTACGTGGACCACGGGTGATGGAGATGATGTGTTCGGAGGTTCTGACGCAAGTGCGACCCGCTCGTATATCGTGCCCTGATTGGGGGACCAGGTTGTTGGGCAGGCCCTTAGGGATCGTCGCGCAAACGAGACTGGTTCCCTTCCCGTGTTCCAATTTTTTCTGGACCGCCACCAGCTCGTCGAGCAGTTGTCCTCTCAAGAGCAGGCGTTGTGAAAGGAGCAGAAGGCACGGTGCGGTGCACGTGCAAATTTGCCGCCGACAGATTGCGAATACGATTCAGACCTTGGAAATTGTGTTCAACAGAAGGGCAAGTGGATCAGCTGCCGCACGGACGCGCCATCGCTCCGCTGAAACCGGGAGGATGTTAGGACGAATATCGGCGTTGCACAGTACGAGCAAGTCGAGCGTCCAGCAAGACTCTGGTGTCGACTCCGCTACGGGCCAACGAGACAAGATGCCACCTTTGCCTGAAAAGCGCGTAGTGGTCGGCTGTGGGTCGGTGGGAATCGATTACCTTGCGAGTGTTGCGAAGTATCCAAATCCAGACGACAAAATCCGGACCGAGGATTTTGCGAGTCAAGGCGGTGGGAATGCAGGAAACGCACTGACAGCAGCAGCTCGGCTGGGCTTGAAACCACACATCTTGTCAAAGGTAGCCGATGACTCCACAGGGAAGCTCATTCTCGAAGAACTAGAAAATGACGGTGTCGACACGAAGCATGTTGTGGTCTCCGAAGGTGGGGTGTCTCCTTTCACTTACATCATTGTCGACAAGGAAACAAAGACAAGGACTTGCATTCACACCCCGGGATCTCCGGCAATGCGGCCAGAGGAGCTCACAGACGAAGCAATATCATCCGTTTTGGCTGATGCGAGCATTGTCTACTTTGACGTGAGGCTTTGGGAGACAGCTATCAAGCTTGCGAAGGAGGCTGAGGCACGTGGCTTGCCGATTCTTGTTGATGCGGAGAAACGGCGAGACGGGTTGGACGAGCTCTTGTCGTCCGCAACGTATATTGTTGCTGCTGCAAAGTTTCCCCAGCATTGGACTGGCGAGACGACGTTACCCGATGCTCTGCTGCAGATGATGATCAAACTCCCGGGTTTGCAGTTTGTCATCGTCACCTTGGGAGCTGATGGCTGTGTAATGCTTCGCAGAGAATCGGACAACAACAACAACTCAGGAGCCACTATGCCGGGTGTACCAGAGCTTGACATTGGGAAAACGCTGGACGAGTTGAAGGACTTAGCGCAGAAGCGAAGAGCGGAACAGTCCTCACAACCACTGCCGGTAGTTGTTTCCTCGACAGTTGGCCGGCTGATGCCCTCCTCACCACATTCATCGGAAACTCAGGCAGAAAGGACCGGTGTTTTTGGCACATTGATCTATGGGACTGCAGTCATGATGACACCAGAAGAGATTGTAGACACGACAGGTGCTGGAGATGCATTTATTGGTGCTGTTCTATATGCTCTGTGTGCAGGTATGTCGGCGTCCAGCACGCTGACGCTTGCTGCCACAGTGGCTTCCGCCAAGTGTCGGGCCATGGGAGCTCGAGCAGGACTGCCGTTTCGGGAGGACAGCAGAGTTGTAAATCTCCTTTATTAGCCTGTAAAGAGAGAACAATACCTTACTACTAGTATGAGAGTCTGATGACGTGTGTGTGTGTGTGTGTGTGTGTGTGTGTGTGTGTGTGTGTGTGTTTTGGTCTCTTAACGGCGATCAAGTATGTTTTCAGTGCCACACCTTTCGCCTCCCAAACATTCTGTGTTTCTACTGTCAATGCCAAGACATTATAATAACATTTCTCAGGCTTTTGGCTAAGATCAGTATCCGCTCTGATAGTTTAATACCTGATCTGTGGTCTTTCAAGATGTACATGTTGTGCAGTCGTTCATGCATAACCTCAACTGCAGTTAAGGCGGATGATTATCACTGACATTATCATCAGTGAGGGGACTCTGGAGACTGTAGAGGCCTCAGCCTCCTGATGAGTCTGTTGATGAAGCTCTGCAAGTGTCCTGATCAGTCGGTCGGAGAAACTCCGAGGAAACTATCTGTCACCGCCCCTCGTTTCTTGTCCTCTTTCCCCTCTCTGCCTACAGTTTACCGGGCAGTTCTCTATGACGATGTGCCCACCTCAGGCTATCAGTTGTCGGGCAGTCGTTGATGCTTAACCGCAACTGGGGTTAAGGTGGATTATCACTTTCCGAAGCTTCCGTATCATCGCCAGGGGAGTCTGCAGACTGTAGAGGGTTCAGCCTCCTGACGAATCAGTGAAACTCTGATGAAACAGTCTGTCACAGCCCCTCGTTTGTTGTCCTGTTCTCCCTCTCTGCCTATGGTTCACGGGACAGTTCTGTATATATAAAGAAAAGGAAGCAAAAAACGAGGAAAAAAAAAAGAAACCGGGCTTAGCTCAGTTGGTACACCCAACGACTGTCGAAATACAGACCTGGAACACTTTTCCAACAGTATTGGGGTATAAATGAATGATGCAAACAACAATCTAAAGTACAACACCCACTGGACGTGTCCACATCTATGGCCTTGCTGTGGATACACATGTGATCTCTAGTGACATTTCGCCCCCCCCCCCCCCAAAAAAAAAAAAACCGGCATTTTATTAATATATTGAAATTGGAGGCTGGAGACCTCACAATTACACGCGGAGTTATCCTGGCAGCATGACAATTTGTATTATGTAAGCCATGGCAAAAAAAATAAAAAATGATAAAAATCGTTTTTTTTTTCTTTTCATGGACCTCCCTCATTGAATGTTTAGACAGAGATACCGAAAACTCAGATACCGAGGTAACATTGATTGCCCTGCGTCAAACCACCAGTAGGGCCGCAACTCTTAGGGGTCAGGGCAGTGGACCAAAATGGCTGGCGGTGCCAGCCAAAATGAGGCCCGCGCCGGTTCGCCTTTTTTGGGCGCGCAGGGCATTGTCAGGCTCGGCTTCAATAGCTGGGCGAGGTACTGGTGCTCTTCGACTCTACAGATACTCGAGTGGCTGCTCTTTCTTCTTCTTCAGTGGCCTCTGTGCTCTGGGGTATGACTCTTCTTCAGTGACCTCAGTGCGATTTTCATACAGCCACGTCGTTCACCAAACAGTAGTAAAGATTCCAAAAGAGCAGAACCCTACCCCGTCTTTACCCGAGAATAACGCACGCCCGGTCATTATCAGTGTATCTAGACTGAAAGTTGCACCTTGTACAGCTATAATGACGGGGCGTTCTATTCGGGTGAAGACGGTAGCCAAAAGAACTATTTCTAGATGAACGAGTTCTACGGATGGGCCTAGCTCAGTCCATATACCTCTGAAAAGGTTATGGTTCTCGGTTCATCTTAGGGCCAGATCCCACTGGCAAAGAGGATTGCAAGAAGTGTCTGAATCTGGACGTGTTCCATGCAGAGGTGCGGAGAAGTAGATCAATCACAAATTTTTGTACCTGTCCAAAAATACGTCCACATTCAGACACGTACTATTGCCAATGGGATCTCGCCCCTAATCCTTGTTTTTTCCATGCTTGCCGGTGATTAGTAACCGTACTGGTTCCCCCCAGAATATGAAGGGGTTGGATAACTTTGTGAAAAAAAAAAAAAAAAAAAAAAAAAAAAGCAGACCTGAGTTTGAAGCCAGATGGAACGAGATGAATGGATTTTGAATGAGCTGGGGGCTGGTCAGTTCAATGATATTATGATTATTATCTCAAGGCTGTTGGCTTTTTCCCCCCCTTCTTTTGGCCAAAGAGGTGTTTCATCGAATAACCTAAATGTGACCCTAGTAGGCTAGTATGAGTAGGGATTTTGCAAATTCGGGTGCCTTCTGACTGGTACTGCAGCACCACGTCTCCACTTATCCCAGCCCCATCCCCTGATAGGGTTTTTTTTTTTTTTTAATAAAAAAAAGTCCTACCTCTCCACTTATCTCAGCCCCATCCGCTGACAGTTTTTTTTTTTTTTTTTTTTTTTCCAATAAAGAAAAAGCCCTTCTGCAAGGCCTCTACCACCTCAAGCTAAAAATAACACCCAGGCATTATATTCAACTTTTAAGGTTTTACCCTAAAGAAGTCCCGTATATTTGTTTACTCAGTTTTTGTTTAATGTGACGACCCTTGGAATAGAATGCTTGGATGTTCTATTAGAACTTAGGACTGAATGCTCGGACGTTCTATTTGAATAGAATGCCCAAACATCATATTCGAATATAGAACGCCCGGACATAATATTCCAATAGAACGCTTGCTCATTATATTCAAATGGAGGGCCTGGGCATTCAATCGAGCGCGCTCGCTAAGGCGTGTGTAATTCCTATCGCAAAACTTGCACAAATCGCGAGGGCAATTCCGGAAATTGCAAAAAGAAAGGAAAAAATTCAAAAAATGGATTAACCGGCGCACGCTTTCCACTGATAAAACCCAAGTCCGAAGAATCACGTCGGAATCCCGAGAACACACCCGAAACATAGAGTACAACCCCTTTAGAAACAGCAAAAAGAATAGGCGTTCAGAAACGGGTGCGTGTACGTAAAAGCTCATGCTCGTGCGTCACAAATTGCCGAAGAGGGGCTGACAGCACACTTTGTGCCACCTAGCCGAAGGGGACTTTTTCGTGGGGCCCATCCACAGCGGGGGTCATTTTTAAGGTCCCCACCTTGTTGGATTTTGTGTTGACCCGTCCCCCTTTGGTTCGAGGGGGTCATGGAACTGTCCACTCGGGGTTAGTAAGCCACTGCAGCGGGCCCACGGGGCCAAAAAGTTGTGCCGGGGGGACGGGCGCCAAGTTTGCGATCTTGATGTAGGCTAGTGGGGATCCATGGGGCATCATTGGCCAAAATCATTCGTATGATCACTTAAAAAAATTAACACTTTATTTAAGTTTATTCTCATCTCATCGGACAATTAACGCTTTTTTGAAGTTTATTCCGGTCGGCCAGTTCTATGATCCCCAAGGCACCCTTATTCTTAGATTGAGTGACGTACAAAAAAACTCCAAGCCACCCGTTTTAGGCACCTGGCTTGTTCGTGGTCATCCCTCCACAGATATGCTGATACATCGGCCCTTAGCTGTGACAGGTCAGCCTCCGGAATTTTCCACATGGGTGTTTTCCTGACATTGAAGGGGCTGGAGGAGGGTGTTTCTTGTTGATTTTCAATAGCCGCCCAATTAAGTGAGGATACCCTAGATTACTGTGCCAAAAAAGACAGCTCATTATTAAACAAGACAACTGTCAAATCAAACATATCGAAGACTCTTCCTGTTTATTCCTGAGTCAAGCACAAAGGATTGGGATATTTCTAACAAGGATGTGTTCAATTTGTAGAAGCCCCTACCTTGATCAGGTTTTCTTCTAAGGGATAATCTTTCTTGTCAGCCGGACGTCCGGATCGGGATGCAGACGGTCCGGTCTGGATGTCCTGATTTTGTGTCCGGTTTGAGGGGTCCAGTTGGGCCCCATTTCGAGAAAAAAAAAAATAAAAAAATTGGGGTCCCCAGGCGATTTTCTAGTGCCTGGTGGACCCCCGAAAATTGTTGGTGCAGTTTTTGGTGCACCGTTGGGCCAACCGGACCGGCCCTGAAGGGCCTGTACTTGCAATCTTGGGTGAGCTTCAGCGGGCCAAGGAGAATTGGTTGCGTGTGTGTGTGTGTGTGTGTTATCATATTCGTTATGCACTCAAAAAAACCATGACTGTGCCAGACTGTTTTGTTGGACTTTCACTGACTCATCAGGAGGTTGAACCCCGACAGTCTGCCCAGGATTCATTTGACTGATGGATAAGGACTCACGACATCGCCCAGAGTTAGCGACACCCCTGAGAAAAGTGGTCTGTGTGTGTGTGTGTGTGTGTGTGCACGACACTGTGTGTGTAATGTACGTGTGTTCAAAATAAGTCGGATAATATAACTACAGCAGCGTGTGTGTGTGTGTGTGTGTATGTGTGTGTGTGTGTGTGTGTGTGTGTGTGTGTGTGTGTTTTCCGGACATCCGGACCTGTTCATTCATAACCGGACCGTCTGGTTCCGTATGTCTGGTTGTCCGGATCGGTGTCCGGATTACCGGATGTCCGGATTAATCCAGACACGGGTCTGGGCCTGTTGTCCGGTGTCTGGATGTCCGGGTCTGGGGAAACCATCTGTTCTTTCTTTTTTTGCCTTTTTTTCAAAGCCCAGGCTGTTGTAGAGGCCAAGGTCCAGATCCTTGGTGATCGCTGGCAGCAGCAGCCGATGGTTGTCCTGACAGGATAGGCCACCTTCGCGACCCTTCCCCACGTTAATTCTCCCAGCGCACCCCCTATCCGTACTATCTTACCTCGATGTGACCCCCAGCACTCAGGGCCATCACCCTACCTATATCGAGGGCAACTTGAACCAGACAGCAGTGACAAGCACCAAGGCTGAGCAGCCCCCCAACAGGCCCAATATCAGAGAGTCTCCCCAGCAGGAGTACCTAGGCTAGGCAAGCGGGATAATCTCACCGTTCTGTGGTATGATTTTTTATGAAGACCACCTGGAAAGATTCCTGATTGTTGGTGGGACCCTTCTAACTCCTTGGCCAGGAGGATGAGGTCTTTCAGTGTGCACCCTCTTCACCACTCTTAAGCCATTTTCTTTTATTTGATTGGAGCTTTTAGCGCCTTTTGAGTCTTTTTTGTTTTCATTTTCGTAAGGAAAGTGGAGTTCGAGTACATCATTTGGGCAATCAAATCAATAACTCCTTGGCCAGGAGGATGAGGTCTTTCAGTGTCCGGATTATCTGTTTCTGACCCTCCATTATGAAGATCAGCACTATCAAATCAATAAACTGAGCAAGTGGGACCTCACCCCTGTTCTCTGGCCGGAATCTCCGAGCCCAAACGAACTTCTAATGAGAGGAAAGAATTGTCGAGGCTGCACACACCCTACTCTGGTCTCATGCAGATGGTAAAGGCCCTGAATAATGCCAAGCAAGAGCGAATAACACTGTTATTGGGGTATCCCCAATACAGGGAAATATTGACTGTATCTGGCCACAAGTACTGTTAAAATACTCAGGAGAGCATCACTATGGATCGCAAGGAAGAGAAGATGCAGCCATATGATTGACAAAAAACACACAGCGACCAGACAATCGATAGAGAGAAAATGCAGCGATGGACCTATTTTAGGGCATACTCACACTAGTTCCTCAAAATCACAAAATCGTAAAATGAATGCCCAGATCGAGTGTTTGTAAGCAGAGGGCTCTATCTGGTCTTGCGATTTTGCGATTTTGAGGGCCTAGTGTGAGTATGCCCTTAGACTTGGAGGAAATGGGTTGTGGGTTGTGGATGAATGGCATCGGCCACCTTGTCAGGTATACCACATCAGTAACGTCACCGAAAGGCGTAGATAGACGGAGGAAGTACTCGGATCTTCTCTTCGACCAATAGTCTGTAACATCACCGAAAGGCGTAGATAGACGGAGGAAGTACTCGGATCTTCTCTTCGACCAATAGTCTGGCCTTCACGAGACGAAAGCAGGATCTTTCGATAGCCGTTCAACCAACCGTCTACTCTTTAGGTAACCAAAGCCAGATCTTTCTATAGCTCTTGGTGAACCAAGTCAACACGGTAGTTCTGGTGACACTGAGACTGAGAAGAAGTGGTGAAGGAAAAGGCAATTGGGCAGTCGACTTCCTTCATGGGAGCAATTGATGACGGAAGGAAACGTAGTGTCTCTATAGATCTCGGAAACATAGTGTTCCTTTGGCCTTAGACGGAAGGAAACGTAGTGTCTCATACTAAGAACTTTGGATTCCGGATTCTACTCACGGATAGAAAAGAAATGATCCCAAATCGGAGGAGCCAGGACCCTAAGGACCTGTTTAGAATCAGGGGCAACAAAAAGATTACGCATTGGGGCCATGTACTGGTGGTTTAAACCACCAGTACTTCCTAAAGTCGTGCCCATATAGAAGCCACGGTTTGGATTCTACTCGCTGATAGGAAAGAAATGATCCCAGATCGGAGGAGCCAGGACCCTAAGGACCTGTTTAGAATTAGGGGCAACAAAAAGATTACGCATTGGGGCCATGTACTGGTGGTTTAAACCACCAGTACTTCCTAAAGTCGTGCCCATATAGAAGCCACGATTTTAGGAAACGTATGGGCCACTACCGGAGCGCCCGAATTCATCCGCCGAGAAACATTTCTACTCTATTTTTTTTCCGCAGCCGATAGCTGGGCCAAGTACTGGTGGTTTAAACCACCACCGTCCCATGCGCCTCCAGTGAATTCTGCCAGTGTACACAGGGACGTGAGTCCATTCGACCTACTGTAGTGGTCCATCCATTTTAAACTCCCAAGCCTCTTTTTCCCAATGCTAATTTTTGCCTGCCCCTAAGAGATCCAAGCCGTTGTGGCGGGCGATCTGCCTGGCACCACCAGCCCCTTTTGGTATGGTAAATCCAACCCTTTCCAAGGCCCTATGTGCACCGGCGGGCGTTTCTACAAAGGCTCAGCCGCCAACTGCTGGCTTAAAACACCTGTAGTACCCACCAGAGCACTCGCTGGAACACGCAGAGGTCCTGTGGGAGTGTACTAGGTCAGGAAATGGCCAGCACGCGGGATCTCAGGTCCGACTGTGAAGTCTTATGCAGAGCCACCCGTAGTACCCACCAGAGCACTCCCTGGAATGCGCAGAGGCCCGTTGGGAATCTACTAGGTCAGGAAAGGCCCAGCATGCGGGATCTCAGGTCCGACTGTGAAGTCTTGTGCTGAACCCAGAGGGCTGCCTGCCGAAGTTGAAATGACACCGCTTGTAGGGTACTGGTGATTGTTTAAACCCCCAGTACTTCCGAGGCACTTTTCTCCGATCCCAGGGATGCCCTGCACGCCGAGAAACGAACCGGCACGGGCCGTTAATGAAAATCACCATCAGCCGCGAAGGCCCCGGAAATTGCGGCGCGCATACGACAAGGGCCCACGACCGATGTACGGGCCAAGTACTGGTGGCTTAAACCACCAGTATGTTTCCCAACCATTTCGCAATTTGTTCCAGATTCAGTCAAAGAAATCCTGGTATGAGTAATGCCCTGACCACACTGCAGACAGACAAATCGTCTGGCGCGGCTGCGCAAAAGTGAAAAAAGAAAAAAGAGACAGGACCTGACTTCATTGCTTACCAAATGTGCAAATCGCGGTGTATCTTTCGGTAGAATGTAAAAAGGTGCACTTGCCATATTCTTGGCCTTTTCACACTTGGAGCATGGTTCCACTAGCAACGGGATAGGATAGAAAAGAGTTTGTGTGGCAGTTGAGTTGACCCAAATCCTGCCATGCAGTACTCGTGATCCCACGGTCAGTGTTTTACATGAATTACCCGAAAAAGTGAGGAGACATTGGTTCCCCTCCTCCTCTCCTTAAACCACCAGTACTTCGCCCAGCTATCGATGCCGAGCCTGGAATGCCCCTGTGTGCCGATTTTCGCCGAAGCGCCGGGGTACCGTTTCGAAATTGTTTTGGCTGGCGCTTCCAGCCATTGAGGTCCGGTACCCTGAAGCCCTAAAGGCGCGGCGCGTTAATGGGAAAGTGCTGTGGCCGATAGCTGGGCCAAGTAGTGGTGGTTTAACACTGGGCTTGCCGGTGCAAAGGAAGCTTCCCGCCAAAATCTTTTCAATCCGTTGGGGGTGTGGCCAACCCCAAAAGAGAGTGGGGTCGGCCATAGGCCCACTGGATAGAAGATTTTCAGTATTTTGCTTGCTGTTGTGCAATATCTCATTGGGTGGAGCCCTCCTTCAATCACGTAGTATATGGAGGGCGTCAGGATCACTAATGACAGAAGTTGAGTTTATTCCAGAAAATGTGGCAGTTACTTTGTTCACTGTTGTTGCAACCACCACCATCAGATCATTTGTGATCTAATGGCTGGGAAGCACTCTGCCGTGATTTCAGGTCGGAGGTCTCTGTTTCTTTTTTTTTTTTTGCCTTTCTCCTGTTTTCTCACCTCAGAAATTCGTAATGAACCTGTCAGGCCGCTGCCACTCAGTGTCACACTGGATAGGCCACACTCCCATCCGACTGCTAATGGGACCATGCTCTTGGCAAGTGGTGGATAAGGCCTGCATGCAGGAAAAAGGAGGACACTTCTTCAGATATGTAGATAAGAAGGTGTGAAAAAAAGGACAAGACATACAAAGAAAGCCCCAATCTCGGTGGTTCTCTTACCACCACCGGGATAGTGGCCCTGCACAAGGGCTTTAAATTAAATTAAAATAAATTAAAAATATAAAGAACAAAACCCACACAGCAATCTGTGTGTTAAACAATTTGGAAAATGGTGGTCCCCACCAAGCACATGCAACTGAATAGTACACCCATTGATTTGTTGATAAACAGCCCCCCTAGGTTCAGGGTTGTTTCAACGCTTCTGTTAGTTTTGTACCATGGTTTAGTAGATCTTGAGTGGCAGCATCAAGACCTGAGCCAAATTGAGGAAAAACAGCTACTTCACAATATTGTGCAAGTTCTAGTTTAAAACCACCACTACCTATGAGCCTGTTTTTGCTGACCCTGAATTTCACTGCGCACCGAGTTTTGCCGAGCCTGGGTCCCATTGTATTCTCTTTTCTGGTACCCGTCGGGGGAAAAGAGAAAAAAAAAAACAAAAAAAAAGAAGAAAGCAAAGACATTAGGGACGTGGAAGTGTATACAGATTGGATTGTGAGGCTGTTTCCAGGCCTGAGGTGGTGTCCTTTTTTTTTGGAAGGGGTCAGGGGGTTGCAGGACAGCGGTCTGGTGTTGGCCATTTCTGTCTGTGGCTTTTTCTCCCTGACACCCACATCTTGGTTTGCTTGATCTTGTTTCCGGGTTGTTTATGGAGGATTCCCGGCCTCTGTTTTGGTGTGCGAAATCAAATGAGCTGAGTTTTCTTGTAAAAATAAAGTAAAATGAAAGTGTATACAGACAGAACATTGGGTACACGTGAGAGTCTGCCAAAGGCCATTACTGCCCTCAGCAAAACACGGCAATAGGGGAAAAAAAAAAAAAAAGGAAAAGGAAAACAAACGACAACTCTTTGGACGCGAAAGCAGCTGGATACAGAACATTGGGCACAAGTGAGAATTTGCCCTCCCAACGGGCGTTACAGCCCTCAACAAACATGGCTGTGTACAGAAAAAAAAAGAAGCAAAAACAGCAACAACTCTTTGGACGTAAAAGCAGCTGGATACAAAATCTTGAGTACATGTGAGAGTGCCCCGTTGGTTGCAAGTGTCAGCTGTCCGTGAAAAGAGCCCTGCCTCGTTGGCAGGGCACTAAAACTAACTTAGAAGGAAAAAAATGAAAAACACAAAAAACCATGGCTACCGCGGACCTGGACACCGGACAGCAGACCATCTGGATGATCATGTCCGGATCGGTCCGGCTTGAAAAGGGAAAAAAAAAACTAGCAGGTCTCTTATGCATGTTGCATGCAGTTTCGTCGTATAACCGTGATTCAAGGGGATTCAAAGTGTTCCAGGAAGACATAGCTGTCTGTTGGCATATATGACAAACATGAATGATCATTCCTTGACATGCACTGTATTGGGACACTCACTGCAAAGCACAGACTGCTGCAAGTGAGGAAAAAGTGAAGAAACAAAAAAAAGACTTTAGCAGTTCAGAATTTACAGTTCGAAGTCCGAGTTCAAACTCTCTCTCTCTCTCTCTCTCTCTCTCTCTCTCTCTCTCTCTCTCTCTCTCTCTCTCTCTCTCTCTCTCTCTCTCTCTGATGTGCGCAACAGCCCACAACGGTAACGAGGGCTCTCTCTCCCTGTCCCTCTGTGTGTGTATGTGGCGGCGGCGGGGGGGCGGGAAAGCCCTCTGAAGTGCCTAGATCCGCCCTTTCTTCCTTTTGTCACTGGGGAACTGTGCTCGGCCTCCAACGTCTGACCAGGATGCAAGTAGAAAGGGGCCGGTCCGTCCGCCCTGTAAGGCCGATAACGGCACCAAAAATCATGAAAACATTTTTCAGGGGGCCGGACGGGCATCCCACGGACCGGCGTCCGGACACCGGACGACAGACCGTCTGGATGCCTGCCCGGATGTCCGGATGGTAGCCATGCAAAAAACAAAAACTGAAACTATCGATGATTCTGGGCAGATGCATTCCTGGAGGCGCTACTGTGAGCACACTTCCTTCGCGGCTTTCCCCGACCCCCGAACTTTGCGGTTGAGGTCATTTTCCCTAATGGGACTACAGCTTGGAAAGGTAGTGGTGGTTTAAGACTACCGCACACTTGTTTCGTGGCTTAAAAAAATTCAGCCACAGAACCTACACGACGTCCAGAATCCTACATCAATAGCAGATCGGATTCCACGTTAAGCACGATAAGCACTGTGCGAGTCTCCGTGTTAACCAATTTGGAAAATAATGGGCCCAACCCAACCCCTGCGGCGGAGGGGTACACCCATTGATTTGTTGATAAACAGCCCTAAGCTCAAATCTTGATACGTAAAATAAGTCTGAATTACCTGGGGCCGGTCACTTTTGATGATGATATCTCAAGAGTCAAGGCTATTACCCTTACAAAAGAAAAAGAAAGAAAAAAAGGTGAGGTGGCCCTGACCTTGGGACCATCCCAACTCACTCAGCGAGTCAGCACCAATGCTTGGTTCCTGACATGTTTGGCGGCTTTCGGAGCCTCTTCTGCGCTTTTGCGTGTCGGCCCTCCTTTCCAGAACCCGTTTGCATCATGCGGGCTTAACAATTTCCTCTCTTACATACAAGTTGTGCCCAGACTGGGTGCGTACTCACATGACTGTCTTCCTGCTAATAGAACGTAAGGTCGTTATAGCTGTATTTGGGCCAATTTTCAGCCTACATATGGTGATAAGGACCGTACAGTGTATTTGGGGGAAGAGGAGGTAGGACCTTTTTCAACTCAGCCCGGGGCGTAATTGTGGTCAGGTACGTCCAGGTCAAGATATGATTCCAATCAGGTACATTGAGGAAACTCCCTAGTGTGAATACGCCCTCGAATTCTGGCTAAACTACCCTCTTCCCCCGAATAGATCGGACAGTCATTGTAGGCTTTGCAGCTGTTTTTTGAGGCAACTTTCAGTCTAGATGCAGTGATAATAACAGTGACGGTTCACGCTGAGCCTTGTGAGCAATGTGCACTTGACCCTGGGGCCTTTTCAAAAAGACGGTTGGCTTAAAGCACCAGTATATGGGCACCTGGCCCGCGGGCCTGACACCTCAAATTCTGGAAGTGCGAAACGAAAACGCGACCGCCGATCCAATTTATCAACGGTGGGCCCAGCGTTTGATGTTCCGGTCTCGTTTTCTTGTGGCGACAAGTTTCGGACTGCAAGGATGGGGCCGTGTACTTGTGGTTTAAACCACCAGCATTTCCCCGAAGCGCAGCCCGTGCACGTGGTGCGACGTGCTGGGAAGAATGGGCCTTCCGCACATTTATAAACTCGCGTTCGAAATGTGAAGCGTCTGCACTGTAATCAATGGCTAGAGTCTCAGTAGAGAGTGCTTGGGCTGGACTTTTCTGAACTACTGGCGGCTTAAAAAGCACCCACCATCCATCCTCCTGTTTTTTTCTTTTCTTTTTTTTCAATATATCTCCCTCTACCTACCTACCTACACCGCAGCTTAGCAATCCACGACAGGGTTTTTGGTGCCCGAGGCAGGAAATCTCTCCTAAGTTGCCACATCTTCTCTGTGCGGGGAGCAGCACCCAAGCTTCTAACACCAGGCGCAAGCTGGAAGGCGCAAATGGTCGCTTCCTGTTTTTTTTTTTTTTTTTTTTTTTTTCCGAGTCCGAACTTTGTCGACTTTGTGTCTCTGACAATGGATCTGCTTGTTTTTCATTTGTTTTCAGTTTCTACACTTTTTTTTTGTGGTCATTGTCTAGGTAGGAGGTGGAAGCTATGGCGACGGAGGGGTTAACTCAGCGCCGCCAAGGTGTGACGGAAAAGGCTGGAGATCGGGAGAAACCGATGAGCACAGAGGAGGATGAGCTGAAGAAGCCTGTGGTGTCTACTATGGAAACTGAGCTGGAAAGAGCGGAGGCTGAGCTGGCACCTAGATTGCCCCAGTACCTTGGAGTATTCTTTGCGGCTGGGCTTACATTTATGTCCATTTATATTCTGTGGCCATATGCTGAGCAAGGTGCAGAGGCAGGTATCTGCTTGCTCTCTTGTCGATATTTTGTTGTGTCTGCCTCAGGGCATACTCACACTAGGACTGTTCTACTTATTTCTGGACGCAATTGACAGCAGATGCATGCATCCAGACCCGGCTGTAAACCGCGATCAGATATGTTTAAGATATTGCTAATGTGAGATCAACTGCAGGGCAGACTCACACTAGTACCATCTTCACCCGAATAGAGCGCCCGGTCATTGTAGCCGTGTTTGGGGCAACATTCTGTCTAGATGCAGACGTAAAGACCGGGTGTTCTATTCGGGGGAAGAGGGTAGTAGCACATCCGGAAATGCATCTGATTGCAATTATGGCCAGACTGGATGAATCTGACTGCAATTTCGTCCAAAGCTTTGTTAAAAAAGGTTGTTGTGCAAATATATGCCCTCAGACGTTCTCCTTCGTATCTCGTATTGCTTTGTCCTTTGTAGGGGTGTCTCGCGGGGTCAGGCCCTCTTCCGGGGGATTATGAGATATTGGCTGCAGATATAGAAAAGATCAACGGCCGATGGCCCTCACTCCACTAATCAACATTTGATGTATATATCTGGACTGCAGACCAACCCGGATACATTCGGACTGACCTAACATTTCCCATGTGTCCAGACCATTGTAAGCACCAGTTAGATTCTGCATGTTGCCCTAGGAAGCGGGCCCCAATATATATCTCTTAATCCATGCAACTGGGAGCTCGGCGCTCATGCATTTGTTTTATTTGTCTTGTTAAACTTATTTTGCAATTTGAAAAGATTTACCCTCTCTCCTGGTCCAAGCGTTGGAGAATGGCAGTCACCCGAATAGGACAGTCTTATTAAACTTATTTAAGATTCATATAACTCGTATACCACTAGTAACTTTTACAGCTATTATGTTTCAATGAGGTCGTGAACATGCCGCAACAAGTGGGCGGCAGCCTCCCGGGGCCATCCCGGTCCCAAATGTCTGGCCGCACCAGCCGAAACCCCCCAAAGAAAGTACCCTCGCTGGTTCGTCTTTGATTTTCCACTCCGCCAAAGTCAGCGTCGGGAAAAGGAGGCCTGGAGGTACTGGTGGTTGGACTCTGTTTAATTTCAAGAGATGCAATTTTTCAAGAAATAGCTAGGAAGATGGTCACACCCGGCCGGGCCTGGCCGACTGGGCACGCGGGCGTGACACTTGGGGTACCCGGGTGGGCAAACAAAATAAAAATAAAAAAAAATAGAAGGGTTCAGCCTCCTGATGAGTCGGTGAAACTCCAACAAAAAAGTTTGTCACAGCCTCTCGTTTGTTGTCCTCTTCTCCCTCTCTGCCTACGGTTTACCGGGCAGCTCTGTTTGATGATATATGTCTTTTGGGTTTTCTGTGCCCTCGCAGAGGACCCCAAATCCGGTCTCTCTCTTTTCTTTTTTTGAGAGTTGGCTGCCAAGGGGGGGGAAGGGGGGTATAAATTGGTTGTAAAGGGGCTAAATGGGCTTAATGGGGGGTGCCTTAGTGTGATTCTGTTATTTTCTTTTTTTATCTCCTATTCTGTGAGGAATTCTGATGTGACCCTCAGCCAAAAGTCGTTCGTATTGCAATTTTACACAACATATTCTTTTTCCCGATTTTTTTGAGTTCTTTTTTTTTTTCAATTGACGCTGGGGCTGTCAGGAACCCTGCCCGGCCTGGCACCTGGGCGTCTATCCGGGCACAAGTTGGGTGCCGGGCGCCCAGAAAAGCACCCTGGAAAATAGCATTTTTTGAATTTTTTTCATCTTTTTGTTAAATTGTATGAATACTATGAAATTATATAATATACTCAAGAATCGTAAAGATATAATAATGCATTCCTTGCTTCTCCCCCCCCCCCCCCCCCCCCCCCCCCCCCAAAAAAAAAAAAAAAAAAAAAAAAAAAAAATGCTGTTCATATTGCATGTGAGGACCTACCTTTTTCCCCGTCCAACATATGGTACCCTTATGGTACCCTTGCTGCAGGGACTCGGCGGTCGT
>BFEA01000017.1:3679911-3695673 GCA_003427395.1 Chara braunii | reverse complement strand
TACCTGGGGCTGAAAAGTGAGGGGCTTAACCTGCTAACCACTTGTGCAGTCAACTGGCTAGCTTTGGTCAAAAAAAAAAATACTCAAGAGTTTCTTAGCAACTCACTCGGATCGATTGACCTTTCCTTCCGAGCCCACTTCCTGGTTGAGATTCGTCGATCACTCCCAAGAGCAGCCTATTAAACCGCCAGTACTTCCGAAAGTTGTGCCCGTTAACAGGCCATGATTTTAGGAAACGTACGGGCCACTACAGGAGCGCCCAAATTAATCCGACTGGAAACGTGTCTACCTAGGCTACCAGAGTGGCCCGGGTCCACTTGCCCGGCCGGGCATAAAAAAGATAAAAAATTTAAAAAAAATGAAAATTACTTTGTAATTTAGATTTTTCAATTTTGTTTTAAATTTGGTAAAGAATTTCGATGTGACCCTGAGGCAAAAGTTGTTCAGGTTATTTTTCTGCATAACACAGTTTTTTTTTTTCCGGATTTGTTGGAGTTTTTTTTTTTTTTTTTTTTTTTTGGCTGGGACCTTCCCTGGTGCTTGCACGGCCGGGCCGCCCGGGAAAATAGGGTGAGCTGGGCGGGCCGGCTGGTAGCCTAGGTTTCTACTATTTTTTCCCGCCGCGGATAGCTGGGCCAAGTACTGGTGTTATGATCGCAAGACCTGTACCCTGTTTCGATACAAAGACAACTCGATGCATCGGGACATCATTCGGAAGAAGACGGAAGAAGAGTGGGCAAAGGGGGCTGGTTCAGTCGTTCATCCACTGCTACATACAAAGGGAAAGGGCGAAGAAGGGGGGAAGGCGTGTCAACAATCCCCGTCTTCGTGAAAGACAACGAAGGTTTAGGCCACGCAGCTTGAACTGGCAGGGAAGGTCAATCGGCACTACGGGGGGTGCACCGTGTACGCTCGCATCTGCGGAACTTGTCCTCGGACTTTACTGCATGAAGCCATCCGTGCCCACCATTCGTGAAAGCAGACCGAAAAGGGCAGCAAAAAGAGAAAAACTATCCCGCTCCCATCGAAGACATGATCAGGTTTCTAAGAAGCGGCCCTTTTTTTTTCTTTTCTTCTTTTTTTTTCTTTTTTTTTTTTGGAGCTGGGGCGGCTGTAATTTTATGAAACTGATAAGAACAGATACGACACTTGATCTGAGCCCGAACGGGCGAGAAAGGAGTGCGGAGCTGTACTTCTGTCCTCTACCCGTTTCGGAAATTTGAGAGCAAGCATGCGCAAGCTCGATAGGCAGGATGTGCGATAACTCTGGCGAACATTCATCAGGACAGATTTTCTATTCACAAGAATTCAAGACTCTTTTTCAGAGAAGTTTGGAAGAGGGGTAGATGTACATCTTTTGTGACCTTTCTGTTTATTTCCAGAAAGAGAAGAAAAAAACGAAAAAAAAAGACATCCTTTTGTCCTGCAGTATGATACCTGTTAGGTTTCAAAGCGAGGAGAGAAAATCCAATGTACTAGAAAGTGAGGGGACTTCTACCCATTCAAAGAGTGACGCCATTCCACACATACGAAAACTTTGAAATGCCAATCCAACATTTATCATATCAATTCACACGAGAAGAGAAAATTGAACAACATAAAAAAAAAAAAAAAAAAAAAAGGGTCGCAGCTCTCGAGCAGCACTATGTACTAGAAAGTTGAAATAGCGGCAGGAGACTAACTAAACTACCCAGACCCGCCCAGGATAGATGAGAGGGCTAACACAGGCGGGTCTGGGCAGTTTAGTTAGTCCCCTGCCGCCGCGCAAAAGTGGCTGTGCGAGGTTCCTGTCATTCCTATTGTTTTCTGAGCCTTGTGCTTTTCATTCTTGCCGGTGACGAGTAACCCAACTGGTTTGCCTCCACAATCCGGGGGGGCTGTGTCGTGTGAAAAAAAAAAAACAAATAAAAGAGAGAGAGAGAGAGAGAGAGAGATGGGAAAGGTAGCTTGCACACCATGTTACAGGGACAGCATCTGATGATCTGCACCATGGCCAATGGGAAAGGGAAGGTGCATTTGCGGCGGGAGAGGGAGGCAGTTCGATATTCTTCTACGGTATTCCCAAGCGCGAAGGCGTATGGAGACTCCCCCCTATTCTCACCAGTGCTTGTGAGGCGCTTTTTCCCCCCCCTGCTGCTGGAAACGCCCTGTGCGCCAAGCTTTGTCGAACTGCGAGCACGACATATGTTTTTATTCCTTTGCCTGGTGCCCCGATGCTGGAAACGCCCTGTGCGCCAAGCTTTGTCCAACTGCGAGCACGACGTATGTTTTTACTCCTTTGCCTGGTGCCCCGATGCTGGAAATGCCCTGTGCGCCAAGCTTTGTCGAACTGCGAGCACGATGTATGTTTTTATTCCTTTGCCTGGTGCCACCAGCCATCGTGGTCCGACGGTAGGCCCGAAGCCCACTTAATGTGGTGCGTTATACGACAAGGGCCTGCAGCCAATGTATAGACCAAGAACTGGTAGTTCAAACTTTGTTAAACCACCAGTACCTCGCTCAGCTATTGAATCCGAGCCTCCCAGCACGCTGTGCGCCAAGTCCTGCCGAACCGCTGTCGCAATTTTCGTTTTCGTTTTGCCTGCGGCCTCCAGCCAATGCGGTCCGGCAGGCCGAAGCCCAAATGGCGCGGCGCGTATACGGGAAGCGCCGCGGCCGATAGCTGGGCCAGGTACTGGTGGTTTAAGGTGTAGAGCGTGGTTGTTTCCGTTGAAACTTGAGATGGGCGCTCCCGAAACTCCTGTGTGCTTGAACTCGAAAGCAACAGTGAGACGAAAAGCGAAAGGATATATCATATATGAAGCCAAGAAAGGAAGAAAGGCAAACCTTCCTGTTTTGAAAGCTGGTTATGAAAAAAAAAAAAAAATTGCCTTGTCCATCCATTCTGAAGGTGGTTGATTTGCCTGATCTCTCAATTACGAAGGCGGTTGAATGGTTGTGCAATTTCAGAACCTGGCATAAAATTGCCATAAATCGACAATAAGAGCCTACGAACGAGGCAGCGGACCCAGCGGTGTATTTTTTTTACTATTTCTTTCAGTGAGAGGGGATGGTTGAGGGTTCCTTTGAACTTTTTTTTCACTTTTTTTCCCCCTTTCCTTGGAAATCTATAGTTTGCTAAGATTGTATTTTACTATTTTTAATATTTTAGTATTTTCAAAATACTTTAGCTAGAGTCTCCTCGCATATGATTAACTCACCAGTACTTGGTCCAGCTATCGGTCACGGAGAAAAAAAGAGTACAAAGGTTTCTAGTCGGATGAATTTGGGCGCTCCCGTAGTGGCCTGTACATTTCCTAAGATTGTGGCTTGTGTTCGAGCACGACTTTAGGAAGTACTGGTGGTTTAAGAAAAAGGTTATCTGAATTGCGATGGGAAAGTGCTACAGTTTCTGTATGGCCTGTCTGCCATGCTGTTATGAGGAATATAATTTTAGGAAATGAGAAAGCCGCTATTCGCCACTGCTACCTTTATGCCATGTTTTTGTAATAATGATAATAATAATGAGTCGTAATGACCATCATTGTGTGTGGATATTTCTAGCTTGACGCCAAAATCGTTCAAAATATATCCCTCTCTGCCTATGTGGTTTACCGGCAGCTCTTTTTGACAATATAATAATATATATAGCGGTTATTGCCACATTGGTGTTCCTATTTCTACAGTTTGCCCCATTCAAATTGGAATATTTGTTTTTCTGCATACAACGTCAGGCTCACATTGGCGCTGTTGGCGAACTTTGTCATCATAGGGCGCTGCTCGTCTTTATCAGCCTCATCGTTAGTTCATCATCATAGGAGCTCGTCATTAGCATCACCATCATCACTTGGTTATCACAGAGCGTTGTGCGTCATTATCATAATCATCAGCAGCAGCGGCATCAGCAGCAGCAGCATCAGCGGCGGCGGCGTCAGCAGCAGCAGCAGCGTGTAATCATAGGGCGCTGTTGGCGCTGCTCTTCAGTATCATCAGTATCATCAGTATCATCATGATCATCACTTTGTCCTCATAGTGCGTTGACGGGGCTGCTCGGCATTATCATCACCATTATCATCATCATCATGGTGTTGGTTGTCTCCAAAAAAAAAAAAGAAAAAAAAATATTGTCTAGTTGTTTCCGTCATAATTTTCAGAAATTTCTGATTTTTTCCACTCATATCTTAGGAATTTTATTTCCTAAACTCCTCGTTTTTTCTTCTCTCGACTATTAATTTCTGATTCCCCTTTGGGCGCACTAATGAATTATTTCTGCGCAGGTGGGGGGTTGGGGTGAGGGGTTGGTTGAGGCATACTTCGGGTGGAACTGGATGCCTTAGTGGAAGTAAAGGGGAGGAAACGGGTATGTCCCAAGTTGGGGCCAATAAGGAGAGCTTGTGATCAGGGCAGTCCTTTTTGGTGGAGGCAGTGGAGGGACAGGGGGAGATGGAGGGGAAGGGGGGGAAGTAATCCATAGCAATGTCCTTTTAGCTCAGCACGGGCCTCAGAGATAATATGTTGTGGCTTGAGCCATTTGGGGAGGAGCTTGCGCAAGAGGAAGGATAAAAAATTGTGTTTGGAGACCATGGTTTATTGCTTGTTTAACAACAGAGGAATTTTTTTCGCTTGGCAAGGGGAAGGGGCACATGCGCAAGGGGAAGGGCATGCTGCTCGCGACGATGAATCACATGATGGTTTTATGCCATGCATGCTCGATCCGGTCGAAGTAAAACCATTGTTTGCACTTGGGCCCCGGATTCGACTAGCCGGGGCACAAGTGCAAATGGATGTTATTGCTTGTTGCTTGTACACGCCTTATCCCTTAGCACTTGTGCCCCGGCTAGTCGAATCCAAGCTGAGACCCACTTGTGCAGCGGCTAGCCGAATCCGAGCCAATACTTGCACCTACAGTGCAACAACTGCTGAATGGATGGCTGTGTGGCGAGCACTACAATACCTCTATCGGGCACATCCACATCCTCGGCGGCGACACTGCCAGTGGAGCCCACAGTGACAATCTCAAGCAGGAGATGCATGCGATCGAAGACATTCACAAGTGGAGGGCTGGTGCGGGGAGGTACGTGAGGCGATGAATCTAAACTGGTGGTCGGCACTGGTCGCTCTCATGGCAGCAATAGTCATACGATCAACTCCTGGCTGTGATGATGGAATAGAAAGATCTGCATTAGGCAATACCTTAGTGGACGCAGCGACTCTTAACTGTCCCTGCGCGCACAATTGTGGTGGCGGCGTGGACCACCAATCATGATCTCCGGAAGGACGATCGGTGAGGGGGGGCTCTCTCCTCAGCTCTAGAAACACATTCATCCTATGGCTGCTCTAGTAGCCTTGTCCCCGACACTTGGGGGAGGGGAGGGACATTTTGGGGATACGACCAATCCAACTGACGTATCCACGTCCCTTCCCTCCCCCAAGTGTCCCCCTTATCAAATGCAACTGTCCTCGGCTCATCCCGCTCCCGATGAGATGGGCTGTCGACAGCAGTGCGTGTGGTGGGCGCGCGTTGTGTTCTGCGGAACACATGATCTGTGGACGTGCGCACAACATCATTCGCATTCGCCGCACTTTCAAAACAGTGATTCTGGCTAGAGCACAGTAGCGCCTGGCGAACCGAGCACTCGTTGTCAAAAACCCATAAAAGTATTAAAAGATGAAAAATTGTCCAGGACAAGGGGAAATCCAAATGGATGTCACAACTTCCCAGGAAATTCGAATGACGTCCTAATTCTGGTATTACCCAACTGGACTGAATGACCTCTTGCAAAAAAGGGCCTTTCTTTTGGGGGGGTTGGGTGATTGGTGGTGGGCTGTCATCATCGAAGACCTGTCCCCATTGGCCCCAAAATTTTGGGCAGAAAGAGGGAGGGACCACAAAATACATGCCTGTTGATGGACACAGACGACATAGACGAACCAACAAGCACCACAACTGGAGTTTTCGGGGCAATCAACACACAGGTAGCAACGAGAGAAAATCTAACGACATAAGTGAGCAAACTCAGGGCACACTCACACTGCGCTAGCAAATCCGCATAATCAAAATAGGAAGGCCTGATTTGGGGAAATAGTGGTGGCGCCGGTGACACCATGTGCCCAAATCTCCCGTTTCCCGGTCGCGGCAGCTCACCCGGTGTGGAGCTTGGGAGGAAGCCGGTCCCACCAGGGCTGGGGCACACCCTTTTTCCCTCAGCCAGTTTTCTGTTTTTTTTGGTCTTTTTTTGTTTTCACTTTTCTTCAATTGCTATGGCGCCAATACCTAATATCTCCGTTTAAGAATGCTTTTTTTCAATTTTTTTGGAAGTTAATTAAAAAAAGAATAAGGAATTTGCGGTAACCTCTCAAGGTTGCTCCAATTTCCCAAACCCGCCGCCCTTTAACCGTCGCCCCTCAGGCCTCTGACAAAAGGGTTCACAAATGGGTTCATGGGTTTGGGAATTTGCGGTGACAAAAGGGTTCACGAATGAGTAGTTTGTTTTGTTGAAAATGCGAACTGGGTGTGACTGCCCCTCGACACTATTTTTTGGGGATTTTGGGGATTATGCAGATTGGGTACCGCAGTGTGAGCGTGCCCTCAGCCAAGCAGCGCCACAACCGGAGTTTTCAGGGCAATCAACACTCGGGCATCAACGAGAGAAAATTTAACGACATAAATGAGCCAACTCAGCGAAGCAGCACCACAACTGGAGTTTTCAGGGCAACCAACACACAGGTTGCAATGAGAGAAAATTAAACGACATAAGGGCATAGGACGGCATACTCACACCAGGCCCTCGAAATGGCAAAATCACAAGAAGAGTGGCCAGATTGAGTTCTTGTCAACAAAGGACTCGATCTGACCGCTCATTTTACAATTTTGTGGGCCTAGTGTGAGTATACTCAGGTGTGAATGAGAGAAAGGATTGGCCAGATCGAGTTCTTGTCAATGAGCCAAGCAGCACCATCTCTGGAGTTTCCAGGGCAATCAACACACAGGTATGAATGAGAGAAAATTTACGTATGGAACGGTGGAAAGTGAAGCGTCATAAGAAACAACGCCCTATCCAGCTGCCTAGCTCAGTTGGTTAGGCACGCAAGTGGCATTCAGGAGGTTGTGGGTTCGAGCCCCACAGCCGCCTGCGGCGCACTTAGTGCCAACCAGCGGTGATAGTCCGCTTGATACCTCTGATCGGTAATAGCAGGGTCCTTGGCCAACACCGGTGTGAGTGTGAGTGTGAGTGGGTTGTGTGTGGTGTGTGGGAGGGTGTTGGCCTTAGACACTGCTGTTATTCGGTTGGGGGTGGGGGACGATGAAAAGGGAGGCGCAGCTACTGGCAAAATGCTCGGTCTTTGCGTTACCCGGACCCCCACCGGCGGCCCCACCCCATCCTTGACCACCATGGTTGGGGCGGGGGGCAACATGCATCCCCTCTGATGGCTGGAGGGAGACAACAAAGCTATGTTTGCAGGGGTCCTCTGTCTAAGCCTTAGGAGTAGTGGTGGGTAGGTAGTGAAGGTAAATTGAAAGAATTTGAAAGATGATGAAAAAATTTGAGAGAAGCATATAGCGTAGTTTTTCAAAAAAAAAAAAAAAAAAAAAAAAGAAACAACGCCCTCCACTGCCCGTCGACAGAGATACAAATCCTAGACGTAGGCCCAGTAGAATGGGCATGCATGGAATCTAACAGGCAGCTACTTAAATGTTTCTTTCTGAGTCCATATACTACTAGATTGCACAACCAAGCTATGGTACAAATTTGAACAGAAAACACCGCGCGGGCGATGAGGGATCGTGTTAGAGAAGCTGTGAGAGTGCGGCACTTTGCCAGAACTGGTTGTTGGGGTGGCCGGAGCGGCGGAAACTAGGGTGCACGGCCGCCATAGGGGGACCGCTTCAGGGGGCCACCACCATGTCCCCGCTATATCCTGAGCTTGGTCGACATGAGTCGGTAATCCCGAGAGACCGCGGTAGGAGGAAGAAATGTGGGGACCGCCATAGGGGGACCACTTCAGGGGGCCACCACCATGTCCCCGCGAGCCGTAGATACCAGTAAAGACACCCGATCAGGGGGCTTAGTCCCCTGGTTGCCGATACGAAGCTAGGTTTGGCAAGCTATTCATGAAGGGTACGTGCATATTTGAAACATTGTTCGATCTAAGTGAGGGATTTAAATTTTAAACACAGAGTGCTGTTGTTTCGATTTGGACAGAGATCATGACTGCGCGACCTCAACATAGATCATTGTCTTTAACCACATGGATTTCTGATGATGATTGAAGGTAAGGATTGACGATGGGGGATTGCTCATTGGAAAAGTTACTATTGTTGGGAATAGCGAAAAAGGGTGATTGATTGATCGGCCGTAAGCAATCGTGGGATGGTGAGGTGGGCATGTGTATCGCAGTGAAGGTGGGAATATGCATTGAACCAAATCTCGTAGATTTGGTAAACGGAGGGGGGTACGGAGGCGGGTTGATACGTTATGAGTAGAGAGCTCATTGTGCGTGTAATGGTATAGATGTGGGATGGGAAGGGCATTATGGCCGGGGAGAGGCTATGTGCATCGTTGAAAAGAAAGATGTACTCGATAAGGGGAGGAGGAGGATTGATAGCTTATGAATAGACCGTTCTCCCCCCCCCCCCCCCCCCCAAAAAAAAAAAAAAAAACTCGAACAGAAATTGCACGCTCTTAAACCACGAGTACTTCTAAAAGTCGTGGTCGTAAATGAGCTGCAACGCGCTGGGACAAACAGGCCTGGCGGCACCAGTCCAAGTTTATTCAAGTGGAGACTTAGTGGAAACGTTTCTACTCTATTTTTCGCTGCGGCCAATGTATGAGTGAAGTACTGGTGGGTTTAACTTTTAAACCACCAGTACTTGCTGAAGTTGTGCCGGTTAACAAGCCACAATTTTAGGAAACGTACGGTCCACTACAGGAGCGCCCAAATTCATCCGACTAGAAACGTTTCTACTCTATTTTTTCTATGGCCCATAAAGGAGGATACAAACAGGTTCATAAACTCCACTCCTCTACAACGGTGGTCCAAAATAGATGGAAACGGGACTCGCCACTGCAAGAGGCAGAGCTGCGACTAATCCCATGGTCGGCCTGTGCACATATAATGCCGACATCACATAGGGCCCTGCAGTGGCAGATAGCACATCGCTGTCTACCAACACCCGACTGGATGACAGCACGCACAAAATTGGAACAAGCGGAAGTCATCTCCCCTATTTGCTCCCAATGTGGGGAAGGTGCGCCGTGCAGACGTGCAGACCTGGAACACTGTCTGCTGGCCTGCCCGATGGCAGTACAGGTATGGCAGTGGTGGGATGCGATGTGGCATGAGCTTACGGCATCTCCCTTCCAATGGAATGTACCCCTCATCCTGTGGGGACAAACAAAAAACTTCCCTCCAGCCTGGTCACCCTTTCAGGTGAACCTGTTCAGATATATGAGGCCTGCCCTCCTTATGGTTATATGGCGACTGCGTTGCTCGGCAGAGCACAAGGAATTCACATTTGGCTAGCATGATCAGATAGGTGTGCTGAGGAACAGAAAGGAACTGCTGGTGCCCCCCAGCAGACACTGTTTTCTAGCTAGAAGGCGGACTAGGGAACAGGCAGGGACCACTGGTGCCCCCCAGTGATCCTGCTGGATCCTAGACCGGCGGACTAGGGAACAGGCAGGGACCACTGGTGCCCCCCAGTGATCCTGCTGGATCCTAGACCAAGGATTTTGTTTGAAAGAAGATAGGATACAAAGCAATGGGACGCTGGACCCGGTTTCCAGCATGCTATCGCATGTTATCTCAGGATTTTCTTGATCAAATGTAAGGAACGCTGGACCCGGTTTCCAGCAGGTGATGCTCCCCACCAATAGATGGAGCCTGCCTGGGGGTGCTGGCGGTGTCTGCTCATATCAGCACCCCTAGCACTACCCGAGGTCAAGTTGTTTTAAAAAAAAAAAAAAAAAAAAAAAAAAAAAGGCCAAAGAAGAAGTGCTTCAGGTCATCCGACAGAACCTCACAAAGGCAAGTGGGAAGCTAGTGAAAACAGTGGCGGCAGTCACGGGCTGGGCGGACAAACACAGGGTGATTATGGCCTTTAAACAAAAGTGGATAGATCCGAATCTTAAAGTGGGTGTATAGGCCGGAAAACTGCTTCCATACCCCCCTGCCAGGTCCCCAGGATCGCGCCCTTGAGGAGGTCCCATCGACTGACGAGCAGCAGGGCCTGCCCGGCGACCCGGCCGACGTGTCTCCGCCTCTAGGGCCGGCGTGGTCCCCTCCTCTCCCATCCGCTCCTCCTCCCCGATCCCCTCACCCCCGCCGCTCTGTTCCTCCTCCCGGCCCCTCCCCACCCCGTACCCCAACCCACCTGAATGACAGCCAGCCAGCCTAAGAGGACGATTCATTATCTGAACAAGATGGAGAGCTGGTGGATGCCTGCCTCCCAAAACAGGGGATGGGAGTGCAGCGCTCCACCTTATTTCAAGACATGCACAACAGCAAAAAAAGGTGGACGGACATATGAACACTCGGATTGAGCAGCATGAGGAAATTGGACATAGGCTGCTGAGATAAGGAGCTGGTGGTTAACTGCCTCCCAAAACAGGGGATGGGAGTGCAGCATTCCACCTTACTTCAAGGCACGAGAAGCATTACAAAAGGACGACGTGCTCCTTGACACACGAGCATCTAGTCTGGTCGACATGAGGAAATAGGACATAAAAAGGGCATTGGGGATAAGGGGGACATGGGGGGGCTACTGCGATAAGGACTGGGTCGATGCACTGGTGCTGACACAGTAGTGGTTCAAAAGGACTAAATGGTTAGACACATATATATTCAGACAAGGGGGCTGCTGAGACAGGGCTGGGCTATTAGATAAGGGGCGGGATGGGTGACACTAGCAGCTCCAAGGGATATCGGAGCCCCAAGTTGAGTTTGCATTGGCCGCAGCCCCGGGGAACAACATACAGCATTCTTTGCATTGTACGATGTATCAAAGGGACGCTGGGCCCGGTTTCCAGCAGGTGCTGCTCCCCACCAATAGATGGAGCCTCCCCGACGGTGCTAGGCGTGTCTGCTCTTATCAGCACATCTAGCATCCGATCGGGTTGTTTTCCCAAAAAAAAAAAAAAGTACTGAGGGGTTTTAAACCACCAGTGATTCCTAAATTTGTGCCAGTTATGCTGAGGCAGGGATAAACTAGCTCTTCAGTAATAGGATTCTAGCGCCCAGTACAGGGTGAAGAGGTCTTATCCCTTGTCCACCAACCTGCACAGTCAATCCTCTGGTGACAGAGTAATCAATGCTGGCAGGCGTCCCTCTCATTCACATTTCTCACTATTGATTCTTTCGGTGTAAGGGATGCTGGACCCGCTTTCCAGCAGGTGACGCTCCCCACCAATAGATGGAGCCTCCCCCCGGGTGCTAGTGTTGTCTGCTCTTATCAGCAGCACCAGCACTGCAGGAGGGTGTTTTTCCTATTAAAAAAAAAAAAAAAAAAAAAAAGCCACGAGTTTAGGAAACGTACAGGCCACTACAGGAGGGCTCAAATTCATCCGATTAGAAAAGTTTGTACTCTTTTTTTTTCCACATACCATTTTGGGGTAAGGATTATTTGAGGGCATGGCAATGGACCAAGGGTGCTTATGGAAATTGATGTAGGGGTCGGCTGTGGTGTCAGATGGGGAGAAAAAAAAAAGAAAAAAAAAGGCCAATGGATATTTTCGACCCAAATTGCCGTTTCGAAGTCGGTGCCTGTTTTCTTTGCCGGTGAGTGTCTTTTTTTGCCTTTGCGAGCTCTAAACCTGTTTTGTTTTTTTTTGTTTTTTTTTTTTCAAAAAATAAACCAAGGCAAAAAATGAGCCACAGCCTTAAGGCTGCCAAAAATGTGGGTCACGCGGCCCCACCGTCTTTCCCTGAACATAAAATATGAATGTTATGTATGATTTTCGTTTATTTTGTATTTGAATATACTGGGGGTAAGTTGTATTGTTTTTTTGTTTTTTTGTTTTTTGTTTTTTACTTTTAAACGACCAGTACTTGGCCCAGCTATCGGCCGCGAGCCTTAGCTGTTCACGCGCCGCGACCAGCGCGCTTCAGGGTACCGGACCAGAAATGCTGGAGGCGCCAGCCAAAACAAAACAAAAAACAAAAAGCGAAGCTTGGCGTGCACGACGTTTAGCTGGGCCACGTACCCGTGGTTTAAGTAGCCCAACCCCATTCAGGACATATGCACAGTAGGACTTTTCTGAATGTTTCTGACTGCAATTACAGCCAGACCTGGATGTATCTGACTGCAATCATGTCCAGAGCTTAGAAGGAAAAGGCCTTGTGCGCGTATGCCCTCAATCTTCCGTCGAATCTGACAGGATGGCCTTTTTCCTGGCTTTATTGTAGTTCTTCAACTTACTCTAGTATTGCGCGGAAGTTGGGTGGGGAACCCCATAGCAGCTCCAACCATATTCACGATGGAACATGCGGAGGCTGCACCCACCAACCTGCTACACGCAGGTGGGCAATACCAGCAAGTAGCGTCAGGTCCAACCATCATAGGAGTGCCCAGTCGCTGTGCCTCCCCTCCGGTCCCCTCCCCCTACAAACATCAGCACTATTTGCTCAATGCTGATCAGGGGGGCCAACGGGCTACCTCTAGATGGCCGGTACCAAGTATGCCCAGGTAGGTACATGAGACGACTCAGAACTGAACCCATGATCTCCTAAATGCCACTTGTGTGCATTACCAACTGAGCTAGGCTGCTGAGCCAGGTGTATTCGTTTAGAAAGTAGCATATGCTATATTTAGGTATAGATACGAAGTTTCCATAACACTCATCGTGGACTTACGACTTGTATATGAAACTACCAGTACATCCGAGCCTGTTTTGTACAAGGCAGATTCCCCCTGCGCGCCAAGCTTTGCCTAAATGCCAGCATGGCGTTTTTGTTTTTGTTTGTTTGTTTGTTTGTTTGTTTTTCAAAAAAACACCCCTCGTAGTGCTAGTGCTGCTGGTAAGAGCAGACAGCGCCAGCACCCGGGGAGAGGCTCCATCTATTGGTGGGGAATATCACCTGCTGCAAAAGGAGTCCAGTGTCCCTTACATACAGTGCGAATCAGGATAATGTCAGGAGAAACAAATGAGAAGGACATCTACCAGAAGGAACCTCTTCACCGAAAATTAGGCGCCAAATATGCTGCTATTACCCGCTGGTTCCTTCCCCCCCCCTCTTGACATTCTAAACGACCTTTGTCCATTTCAACTCCTGTCCAAACCATTGTACTTCTACCATTGCTGTGGCTGCTGGGGGAAACATATCTGGAAACTCTTCAGGTCTCTTCATCGGAATGTTGGGGTCAACCTGTAGCCAATCCTTGAAACTGAGGTGGTAATCCTTGTTCACGGCACCGCCTCCTTCCTCCTCCCCCTTCTCCCCTGGCTATTCGACCTGTGTCATCCTGCCGCCCCTTTCCTCCCCCAGCCAGTCTGCGCAGAATGTTTGTATTTCCTTGATGATATCTGCTTTCTGTGTGAAGTGTTCCGTCTCGCCCTGAACCCTTTTCCATTGTATCCTTATTTCTGTTTCAATAAATTGCCTGACAATGTCCGCTGTTTCCCCTTCCCCCATTCTGGCCCCTTCCTGGTCGAAAACACACCTTTTTGACCATAATGCCCACACCACCGCCTTTCTGCCAGTGGAAAAAAGGTTATTGGCATAGTGGGATGCTTGTGGTCTACGCCACTCACCTATCAGTATAGACTCCCAACTCCNCCAGTGGAAAAAAGGTTATTGGCATAGTGGGATGCTTGTGGTCTACGCCACTCACCTATCAGTATAGACTCCCAACTCCACGGCCATTCCTCCTTGGTTCCTAGTTGTGACCAGATGCGATCCCACCATCGCCACATTAGTACCGCCCCTGGGCATTGGAGGAAGATGTGTTCTATTGTTTCACATATACTTCGACTCGGGAAACCTGCATAGCAGGATTTGCACCATGGGAGAGCCTCCCCTCTTTGTTCCAGGTTCGTTCTATCAATAATCCAATTGTTTGTGGGGAGGCACCTATGGCTGATTTGCCATTGGAGGGAGGCGAACTTCGCTGGTCTCTCTTTCGCGCACTTGAACCATTGTCGGCCTCTAATCTGATTGTCACCTAAGTTTAAGTATCCTTGCCTGTACACCCACCCTGGGTCTGATCATCCTATAGGTGGATCTTACTGTCAGTTCAGTGAGATGCGCTGGTTGCCCTTGCCGACCCCTCTCCCGTTGCCATTCAAGTGGGTCCAGGGCTAAGCAGGACAGGGGGGGGTTCCGGTCGATAGACTTGCCACTGGGTCTTCCCCTCCTTGAGGTACTGCAATACCCGGATTCAGTAAAGGTTGATTTTGTCGTGCCGCTGGACCGAGTCTGGGTGGTATCTGACCAGTGTCTCGTCCCCTCTTCTCCCAAATAGGTGCCAGCATGGCGTTTTGTTTTTTTTTGGTTTGGCTGGCACTGCCAGCCATTTTGGTCTGGTTGCCCCGAGGCGCCGAACTTTTCGGGATGAGCCGGTTTCGATTCTCATGTTGCCTGGGGCCCTGTACTGGTGTTTTAGTAGTCGGTCACAAACCCCCCTTCCTTGCCCTTCTCACCAGGCAGTTCTCTATGACTGGATATGTACGACTTTGCAAGCTCCCTGCTATGGTTTTCTCCAGTTAGGTTGAGCGACAGTGGTCGGGGCCGTCACTCTATGCGGCCATGCTGTGGCTCTAGTGACAGCAGTGTGTCTGCAGTGCATTTAAAAATTGTTGTGACGCACGCTTCTTTGTTTTGTGGGGGGTTTGCTGGCTTGTGATGGTGTGTGAACCTACAATCTGCGGGGTCTTCCATCTGATGTGGGTAAGTATCAGTCTGCTTTGGTTTTCGTCACAGGAATCCCTGAGGGCAGTGGTTGGTGGTCCCCACCTCAGGGTATCAGTTGTCGGGCAGTTGCTGATGCTCAACTGCAATGCCGGTTCAATGTGGACTACGAATTAACAGTATCTTTGGTTAGGGGACTCTGCCGAAGTAGAGGGTTCAGCCTCCTGATGAGTCAGTGAAACCCCGATAAAACAGTCTGTCACAAATCCCCATTTCTTGTGCTTTGCGTGCAGTATACCAGGCAGCTCTCTATTACTATACACTGCATTATGACCTACAGTATCATCTATGGGTTAGGGGACTCTGCAGACTGTAGAGGGTTCAGCCTCTGGTGAGTCAGTGTCACAAATCCCCATATACTTTGAAAGGCAAAAAACAAATGGGGCAGGAGCTTAAAGTTAGGGCCCCTTTCCACCACTTGCCAATCTGGAATTGCGAGGTGAGATACATTCACTACTTTGCAGTATTTTCTTATTCGGCTAGTAGTGATGGAAAAGAAGGCGCTGGGAAAAAAGAAAATGGCGAGTATCGTCTTTCCCACAACCCAACACACCTTAGAAACGAATGCATCAGACAGGAAAGATGACCTGTATACAGCACTATACATCTATTATATTGCTGCCACTTCAAAGCCTTCTTTTCTTTTATTTCTTTCACGAAAAGCTGAGAAAAGTCGCACTTCCTGGCGACACAGTATTCCAGCAAAAGGCATACATTTCTGTTATTTGTACTTGCATACGCCAGTCCTATTCTACCTTGCGAGAGATCTCCTTGGTGCCATTGCTAACGTGGCACACACACACACACACACACACACACACACACACACACACACACACACACACACACACACACACACACACACACACACACAGA
>BFEA01000017.1:3589063-3603837 GCA_003427395.1 Chara braunii | reverse complement strand
GGGGGGGGGGGAGGAGGATTTTCTTGGGTGGTCCTGAGTCTATGGGTCGGGTGGCCCAGGCCAACCCTTCACCCACCTGTCACCCACGCAATGTGTGACCCAGAGCAAATACTGACCCGTCAATGACCCAGAAATGCCCACTAGCTGCATATGCCCGTCACCCACCCAAGGAGGCATAGGTAGACCCAAGCCCAACCCACCTTGTGGGTCGGGTGGGGCAGGTGGTTGCGGTTGTGGGCACCCGATGCCCACTTCTGTGTCCTCTGTTGTGTTGTTTTGGTTTGTCTGATGGTGTATTTGTTGGTTGGATGTGCTGTCGAACTATGCTGCAGGTGCCAGTGATTCAGCTGCTTTTGGGGCAGACAGGGCTTGTGACTGGGGAGCAAATGTTGGCGGTGTGGAAGTATGTTGTTGTGGGTGCGGTTACAGCTGCAGCCGTACTCACACCGTCGACAGACCCACTCACCCAACTCCTTCTTGCTGGTCCTCTTATGGGCCTGTACTTAGGAGGGGCCGCGATGGTGAAGGCACTGGAAAAGAACAAAAATGAGGTGACGTGAGGTGTACTCTGTACCTATTATGCAATATGGCTTCCTGCTCCTGCCGGATTCTCTCTCTCTCTCTCTCTCTCTCTCTCTCTCTCTCTCTCTCTCTCTCTCTCTCTCTCTCTCTCTCTCTCTCTCTCTCTCTCTCTCTCTGTATGACGGTCACAAAATAATAAAAATATATAGTACCTGCCTACTACCTACCTGCTACCTACCTAATTAGTAATTACATCACACGAGTTTACTTCACCTTTTCGAGTTTTTTTCTCAAAGTTTTTTTGTATGTAAATTATATACACATGGCTCTCTCTCACCTTTCTTCCCCATCTCTCCCATGTGAAATATCTTATCTTCTATTCAGTTGGGTGAGTCGTTCCGTTGACGTTGTGGGTTCCCATTGAGCAAATTCTCCTGTGGACTCTTCAGTTGTGCAGGGCAAGTAATAAAATTTGAAAATCTTCTGTTAATTTAAATCAAGTCTCAATTGGTGCACTATATTTGCTTCATCCCATGGCTCTTCTGCGTTCAGATCACACCACGCACTTGCACTGCGTATGCTGTCTGCGCGACTCTGCAGCTATTGCTGTTTGCTGTTGTCCTCCTCCCTTTTTTTGTTTATCCATTTGCTCCCATTTTCAGCAACGACGATGTTCCGCAATCTGCATTGCAATTCCATTGTGGCTTAGAAACAGTGAGCGAACCAAGAAGTGGTGCTTAGAAACTGTGATCGCACAATGTTTGCAGTACTGCAGCCTTAGAGTAGAATGGAATTGCAATGAAATTATGAAACCACTACTCGTTCTCAATTTCTCAAATCAGCAATCTCAACAGACCATTTAAGCCCTTTAGTATTCTCACAGTAGCGCGAACTCCACACACACACACACACACACACACACACACACACACACACACACACACACACACACACACACACACACACANCACACACACACACAGAGAGAGAGAGAGAGAGAGAGAGAGAGAGAGAGAGAGAGAGAGAGAGAGAGAGAGAGAGAGAGAGAGAGAGAGAGAAACACTTCTGATAGAAAAAGCATGTGTGTGTGTGTGTGTGTGTGTGTGTGTGTGTGTGGGCATGCGTGCGTCTGTGTGTGTGTGTGTGTGTGTGTGTGTGTGTGTGTGGGTGTGGGTGTGGGTGTGTGGGTGGATGTGTGGGTGGGTGTGTGCATGTGTGCCTGCGTGCAGGCGTGCGTGGGTCGGTGTGTGTTAGCATTAGAGCATAACGAGAACAGCCACATGCTCTGAATGATTTATGGTGGACCAGATTCATCAGAATATAAAAGAGACGTTCGTGAAGTTAAGGTTAGAGGCGAGTTGCGTTGCCGGTTGTAATTTCATCAGTCCTTCATTGTTTCGAATGAGGATATTTAACATGCCTATGCTATGTGACTGATTGAGAACACAATCCAACAGGACATCAGCATGTCCGCATACACATATGCCCTAATGACAAAGCAGATTTGGAGAGGGTTACACATCATTCCAGACAGAGATATGCTCAGCGGAAGTGTCAGTAACCAAGAAGAGAATTGAATAGTATCTATCAATCCAGTGTCCCTCGCCACTCTCCAGCAAGAAGCAGTTAACAGAGCCCTAAATTTTCAGGAGGATTTTTTTCAGGGTCATTATAACAAATGTCCCACACCTTTTAAGCCAGGCTTAACACCAGTCCATAGAGCCGACACCAAATAAACCAACAGCAACAAAAAAAAAGGTAGAGAAAATGGATCAAAAGGGCCTTAAACCCCAAGGCAAAGTTGTGTTTTCATGCAAAATTCGCTCTTTTCAGTTTTCAGGATTTTTCAGGATTTTCAGGGCTGGCCGAAACAGTCATCTCCAAGACTCCAACAAAAGCCAAACTCAGCACACGCAAACCTTGACCAAAAATAAAACAGGGCAAAAAAACACACCAAAAAAAAAGCTGAAGAAATTTATCCCCAAATGCACTTTTCAAGTTTTTAGTGTTTTCAGCGCTTTTCACTGTTTTCAACTTTTCAGTGCTGGGGGTTTTAACCAGGGCTGAAAAGTAGGGGTCTCTATTAACTCCTTGTGTCCCTGTTAACCGCTTGTGTCTCCAATGCAATCACCAAGGATCACCGCCGAGAGTAAACCACCTTGAATAAACTCAAAACACAGATTCATCATCAAGGCTCTGGCTCTGGGGTCGTTCTCCTCCCTCCAGCTCAACCTACACCGCGGGGCTATGGCGCACCGCCCAATTCCAAAGCCTCACTACTATGCAGATCACCACCGCCTCCAGAACTCCCTCAGATGTCCCAACACTGGGCCAGAGTCCTCCCTGAAGAACTAGCACCAACACCAGCACCAGCACCAGCACCAGGATGAGGAAAGAACCTCTATCTTGGAGAAGAAGATATGGAGGCGGCCATGAAGAAGAAGATATGGAAGCGCCTAACCCCACAGCGCAGTTATGCCGTCGTTAGGCTCAGCACATGAAGCACCTGCTTCACTTCTGCCTGAAACCCTAGCAGCCGCTTCCTAGCTACAGTGCTGCTCCAGCAGCCTTAACAACTGCTCCACAAAAGACCTCTGAACTCTCCGGATCAATTCTATTTTAGTTCTAGCCAACTGCACTGGAAGGACCTAAAGCCAACAAACAGTTATGGGTCTGTGTTTTCGAGTAACAGCGGTACTGGTCTGAGGCAAAAGTAAAGCACCGGTCCCTCGAGCCCTGAAACGAGGCGTGGTCCCACTGGTCCCCACTTTTCCAGTAGTTTAGGGAATTTCCAGAACCGTCTCTGTCGGCTTAGGCCTGCTTCAGTTACCGGTAAGGACCCGTAACTCTGAAAAATTGTAAATCGTTCTAGTTAGTGCTACAGCCGGCTGAGAAACTGCAAGAACACTGCATTCCTACCCTCCAGGGGAGCGAGGACCACCAAACTGATAGTGCCCATGGGGTGAATGGCGGGCCAGCAAGCCTTTTTGCTTTTGTGGGAGAGGAATTTAACAAGGTACTCGTAGTTGGGGCCAGTCCCCAACTGTGCCTCGATTTGCCGCACTTCAAATCCCTTTCCCAGGATAGGTGGACCAAATTGAGCGGGCCTGTCGGGAAATGATGGTCTCTAAGAAGACCTCTCAGTTGAGAGGGATTCTCACCTCCTCGGGCCACGTACTTAGAGAAACGGACAACACAAACGATGACCTGTTTCATCCCACGAGGGGTAGTCTTGCTGAGGTCAGTAAAGTGTATCAAAATTGGCTTTTGCGGACCATTTGGGATGGGTAGCGGTTTGAGAAGTCCCATAGGTGGTCGCCTGTGGACCTTGTTCGTGTGACATATCTCACAAGTGTCTAAGTTTTTAAGAACTTCTTTCAGTTCCGACCAGTTAAGCCATTGGACCAGACCCGCATAAGTTTTTATAGACCCAAAATGCCCATGGGAATCATGACACTCGGCGGTAGGTAGAGTCTTGATCAGACGGTCAGCAGGGATGCACCGACACTTTCCCTTGCTGCTCATGTATAGCAGGTCCGAAGTCAAGATGTAACCTGGCTCAGAGTTGGGGTCTGTTTGCAGATTCTCGAGGATGGGGCCGAAGATCGGATCCTCAGGCAACACATCTGTAATGGCCTTTCTCAAGGAATCCTCGAAGGAGTAAGAGTGAACAATGGCAGCAAAGGTGTCAGATCTGCGGGAAAGTGCATCTGCAACTCTATTGTGGGTTTTTGTGCTGCAGTTCAAAGTCAAACATGTCTATGAACAGAATATACCTTGCGGACTAATTATTCAACTCCCCTTGAGTTTTCGTTCATTGCAAAGTTGAGTGATCATAATAGATTTTGAAGTGTCTCCCTAGTAGGAAGTGTGTCCATTGCTTCAGGGCACATGCAAGGGCATAGATCGTTCGTAGATGCTTGTTTTCTTTTTAAAGTAGTCTTCTTACTTATGAATTGCACGGGCTTCAGGCCGGTCAGACGGCTCCAAAAAGGGGGAACTTTTGGAGCACCAAGGGCCCTAGCCTAATTCAAGGTTTAGCAGCCACCTCGGTTCAGATTAAAAAAGTCTATTAGATGCAATGCATCTGGAAAAAGGAGTCTAGAGAGGCAAGGGGTGTAGCCGACTACACGGATCTAAGCTCAATGGTGCTTAGATACAATGTACCTATTGGGGTTCATGACACTATACTGATTTGCGTGTATGATCAACACATAGGGCAAGGTAGGGTCTAGCAGTTTTAGTACATGTGCCTGGGTAAAGGCTTCAATGAAAGCCACCTGGCATGTAGGAGTCCATCTGAAGGGGGCATCCTTGACCAATAAGTTAGTTAGGGGAGAAGTTCTAAATGAACTTTCCATTGTTCGAAGCCGATCCCATGAATGACTTGATATCTTTGGCTGTTTAAGGTTGAGACCATCCCTAACTGCAGCGACCTTGGAAACTTCAAGGGCAAGGCCCTCTGACGAGATCACATGACCCAAGTACAAGACAAAAGAAATCCCAAAGGTCTTGTGTTCTCTGAAAACTCAATATGCCTTCAGATGCTCCACATGTTTTTTGACGTTCTTTTTAAACACCAGGACATAATCCAGATAGACATCTGCAAATTGATGAAGGAACAACTTGTAGATCCTGTTTATTTCAATTTGGAAGGTCCCTGGTGCATTACAGAGTCCAACAGGCATGACCAGGTACTACTTATAAGTAGTACCATACCTAGTCTAAAAGGCTGTCTTGTGGACATCCTTCTCAACCATATCGATTTGGTGGTAATCCGACTTCAGATTGATTTTGCTGAAGATCTTGCAATCTTGCACCATGTCCAAGCGATCAGTCCAATAGACACTCGATACGGGTCCTGTTGACGGAAGGCTTGAACATGATCAGTCCGTACTTTATGTTTTTCTTCTCCTGCACTGAAGGTGAAGAAACAAAGTTGATCAGATTTTTCCTCAGATGAGGGCTAATCAATAAGAGGCTTAGGCTTAGTGTACATGAACGAAAAGTCAATGCTGGACTGGACTCAAGCTTAGAAGCTGATTCATCTTTAATATTAGAGGAATTCAGTTTAGCAAGAGCGTCTGCAACCTCGATTGGCCTATTTAGTGTTTTATACTATTCTTGCCCCAAGTTGGTCACTCCTTGACAAAGTGTTTCCCTGCACACATGAGGCAAATCCTATCATCACTCCTCTTCTACAAAACCCCTTCGTTGATTATGAGATCTCTCCAGGGAAGGTAAAAGGATTCACGGGATTAGCTGGACACTTGTCAAACTTTGGCTGATTGTGCTTCTACGGTCCACTGGGGTGTTTGCTTGATCCCTTAGGAGTGGAGTTGCTTGTCGCTTGGACTGATTGGAGCCCTTGGTGAAGCTCTTCAGTACCTGGGCCAAAGTGAAGAGAATTGGATCTGGAGAGGCTCCTGCATCCTGACCAGCTGAGGGCATCATTCCTCCTTGTTCACAGCGAAGGCATACTCAGATTACAACAAATCAATCTACCTCTTCCTCTCCTCTGGTTTTAGGAAGAGGGTATGTTTCTCTTCAGAGAGTTAGATTCGAACTGGAGGGTGGTCTCCATGTCCAGGGCTGCCTTGCCAAAGGACCTTCAGTCCTTATAGGTAACAACATACAAGGCCCTAGCATACCCTTTTGGGGCTGCCCGGACAAGCCACTTTCATCTACTGTTTTTGACATAGTCAAACCGGGAGTAGAGGTAAGTGATTCTCATTCGGAATAGAGCCGAAAGAGGGATCCATGTCATTTGGAATTACATACTTTGGCTATCTGATGGACGGAGTTCTGGGCTCGCTTTTTATCTGCAAACCTCTCCTCCAAACCCTGGAATAATGGGTCTAGACCTACAATAGAGGTTCAATCTGCTAGATGCTCTCCACCCTATTAGCCTTAGAAGTGGCCCACTTCAAGGTTGCGTCGGCAAGGAGAGCTACTATGGTCCTCACCTTGTCCTCGTTTGATTAGGGGCAGCTCATCAGGGCAATCTGGGTTGACATGCACTTTAGGTCTTCCCGGTGAACTTCTCAGGCTAGGCCATCTTCGGGAGTCGCAATTCTTGTCGGCTCGCACTGACACCCAGGTCCTCTGCGCTGGTTTTCCCTTTGGGGAAGGCGGGTCTTGACTTTTAGAGAAACTCGCTCGTGAACTGTGTAGAGGTAGAAGGTGTATGGGCTTGAGAATGAGGAGGGGGAAATTTAGGATCAGGAGAGGAAGGAGAAGGGGAATGTTGGAGGAAAGGGTCTGCAAGATGCTTGAGAGAGGTTTAAATGGAGGTTAGTTCAGGTCTCTATGACTTAAGATATTGGCCTCCATTATGCATAATGTTAGCAATTACAAGCCGGTAAATTTGAGACACAAGCGTGAGGCTCACCGTAATGCTGAAAAGCATATTCGATTCGGAGTTGATGGTTTGTTCTTACGCAATGCATGCAGTACTCGAGATAGGCTGAGCATTCAATAGTGTGATTAATCCCAGACGTGAAAACATTCTAGTTATGAAGAGTTTCCAACCGTATCCACCCTCCAAGCTTTTAATGGACTTCAAAAGATCTGGCATCCCTAGTGGAAAAGTTGTCAATCAATTTTCCTCTGCGCCCGACTTCTCTTCCCCTTTGTTTTGCATCTGTTTTTTTCTTTCCAATCCTCTCAATTTCCTTTTGAGCATCTTACTTGTGTAGCATCGCGCTCGGGCTCGGTGACCGAAACCGAACACTTGGTACCGAGCCCGAACGTGGCCGAAAATAGGTCGAGCCCGAATATTTTTTTTTATTTTTTATTTTATTTTTATTTTAATATATATCGGGTTTCAGGGGCCCTGGGGGGCATTGCTCATCACTCCTGAACATACACGCACTCACACACTCACACACCACACACACATACACACGCACACACCCCAAATACACCCCACACACAGTCCGCACACCATGATCACATGAGGACGTGCTCGGCAGCCCCCTAATTTGAGCTCGGCCGAACATGTTCGGTTCGGTTCCCGCTCGACCGAGCGTGCAAGCATGTTCGGCTGCAAACATGTTCGGTTGCTCGGTGGGGCGCCGGACATGTTCGGTGTGCTACACAGCATCTTACTTGATGCCTCATCAGCCATGTTGTTTGGCTCATAAAATTAGCTCAGCATCAAGTATATCCACCTCGGTCAGAGACTTCTTCTTATCCTTACCCTGATGTCCCATCAGCCATGTTGTTTAGCTCAGAAAATTAGGGTTTACACCCATAATGCAAACTAAATGAATTCTCTTCTGATGTTTGTTTATTGGGTTAGAGTTAGATTATTAACTTTGATATTGTTAATGGCGAGCAGGTGTTAAGTGTCTTCAACTGGAATTGAGGTTATAGGAACAGATCAAGGTCTTAACCAAAGTAAAATCACCCAGTGAATTTCCTTTTTATCCCGCCTAATCCCTATTTAGCAACCAAAGATAAAAATCAGATCCAATCAACTCAGGTCAGAATCCCATCGCCATACACTTATAGTGAAGAAAAAAAAAAATTTATGAGTTCAGATTACAAAAGTTCAAGAGGGCATTAATTTTCTGTTTCATACCGAGCGTAAATTTAAGATGGATTTAAAACAAAATCTTTTTTATCCTTATTCACTGACAACCATCATCAATTGATCAACTGACCGAACAGCTAACAGGGAGCCACTGCGCAAACCAAATTTGACTCCGCTGGATTTGAGTCTGGTCAGCAGAGTAGGACAACATTGACTAAATATAGCTTCCGCTAACCTAATCTGGGCATAGTATGACTTATGTGTCTAACAAAACCCTACAATAAGACTCGCAAGATTCAACGCACTTGTAAAAATTACTCGATAGAAATAAACGTAGATGACTAGTATGGATGACACAACAAATTGAAACTAGGACAACAAGGGATAAATCGTAGTCATGCAGTCAGAAACCCTAGTCTAGACCCAGTGCTCAGCTAGGGAATTCTAATATAGACTTCGCATCACTTCGGTTGCTAGTTTGTGACAAACTCATTGATAGAGACTTGAAGATGCAGCGCCAATTAACTCTGGAGCCAGGAAACTGACAGCGCCATGCAGAAAACCTTATCTCCATAACCAAATTGGCTAAATGTAAGTCAGCACCCAACTCAATTCTCTCCTGGTCCTTCAAATCAATATTCCTCCTTATCCGTGCGTTGAAAACTCCCGAAAATTATCTCTCGTGTCGTAGAAACCCATAAAGATGCAGTTCTCCTCCACTTGAGAGCTCAATGCACTAGGGTTAGTCAATTAAGGGTGGTGAAACCCTAAACTGCATTAATGTCACGGTGCTTAGGCTTAGAGAACCCTAAACTACCCCAACACTGAGGGAAGGAAAGGTTAGTAACCCTAAGTTAAAGTCACTTCCCTACAACCCCTCGCCACTTGCAGCTTCATGTATGCACTTCCTGCTCACTTCCACTCAATCACCAAATTCTTAATTCACCTTCTTAACTTGTGGAGACACCATAGTAACTTGGTTATGGGAAGAGACACCTCCTCTCCTCTCCTTCACCAGATTGCAACACTTGAAGATGGCATAGATTCCGCTCCTCCGCCTCCAACAACTTTCCAGAAGAAGATGATCAACAATTTGCTCACAAGAAGACTTAAGAAATACCCTATTGCAACTTTTATAGTAAATTTATACCAACTGCTATGTGGCTGATTGAGAACGCAATGAAGCAGGGCATTAACATGTCCTCATACACATGCTATAATAACAAAGCAGATTTGGAGAGGGTCTCACATCACACCAAACAGAGATATGAACAGTAGAAATCTAGTAACCAAAAAAGAATTGAATTGAATCAATCCCAAGTCGCTCGCGACTTTCGAGCGCAATGAGATTCACAAAGAAACCAAGGATCACAATTGAGAGTAAACCACCTTGAATAACTCAGAACATAAATTCATCAAGTCTCTGGAGTCTTTCTCCTCCCTCCAAATCAATCTCCATAATCGGGTTTCATTTCCATCAAATACATGCCCTAGATATAGCACTTGACGCTTGACCCACTCACTCTCTTCGAATTCAACTTAAAATTGACGTCGTGCAATTTCTCTAGGAGTAGATGAACGTGTTGCCAATGCTCCTTTAGCGTCTTGCTAAAAATCAAAATGCCATTTGAATATTACAGCTACAAATTTATCAAGTCTTTATCTAAAGAGGGCGTTCATGCATCTTTGAAAGGTAGCTGGGGCGTTCGTCAGACCAAACAGCATGACCACAAACTCATAGTGGTCATAACGCGTTTTGAAAGTCGTCTTGTGTTGGTCTTCGGGTTGTACCTTTATGTGGTGGTACCCCAACTTCAAATCTATTTAAAAAAAATATTTGCAGCCCTACAACTTATCCATTGACAATAGATAGTCGATGCTTGACAATGGTTAGACATTCTTCAAAGTAACAGCTTTGAGTTCCCTATAGTCAATTCATATACGCAGTTTGCCCTCCTTTGGCACTAATAAAACTGGTGCACCGTACAAAGATGAGTTTGATTTTATCCATCCTTTCTCAAATACTTCGTCTAGCTGCCTATGCAACTCCTCTAATTCTATGGAAGACATACAGTAAATGAACCCTTTAAAAGTTTCCCTACTGGGCTCTATCTCGATTTGGTGCTTAATTTCCCTTTCTACAATGTCAGTCGGTGCCTCTCCCACATCAGCGAACTCTCGCAGCAACCTCTCTTCTTCGAGTGGTGTCTTCTCCTCTCTTTTTGACTGATCACTCACCGGTCTAACATAAGCGACGAAGACTTGGTCAATTATGTCTTTCTTGACCACACGCCTAGCAAGCGCGGAGACACTCATGCTCTAAGAGATGAAGTGTCTTTTTTTTTTTCTTTTTTTTTTTTAATATTGCTCCAATCTATTCGTGGGGAGCAACACGTGCTGGGAAGCGGTCCCAACGTCCCGTATAATTGGAATACATTGATGATTGATGAAAATTTGGGATGATTCAGGAATACTTCAGGATGATTGAGATAATAAGCTAGAGATTAATGCTGACTACTCAGAATGCTCATCTACTCAGATCACACATACTACCCTAATACTAATCTTAGATATCCATACCAACCAGCCAGTCTCCATCGAGCCAATAATGTGTACCAACCAAGCCTCTACCCGGTCTCACACCTTAATCTAGCTAGGTTTACAGGGCAGTGCCACCCACCCCAGCGCCGACCCTCGTCTGCCAGATTGTAGCCTTTGGTCAAGTATTGTAATTGCCTTTCACCCTCACCAATCCCCATATCTCTATCCAAGGCCTTAAACTCCTATGAAGTTTACAGGGCGATGCCCCAACGTCGGCCAACGTCGTTCTGGATGCTACTCAACCTGGACAAAAGCACAATAAAAGCTCAATTAGGAAATCAGCTAGACTAGAATGCAACCTAAAAATTCGGATCTGATAATAGTGGGATCCTGAGCAAACAACCAATCTGATAATGATGATGATGATGTTGATGATGATGATATTTTATTTTGATTGACCCTTCCCTGTCCACCCCTCCTCGTTTGCCCTCTTACCACCCCTCCTCTCCCTTGCTGCCTCCGCTAATGAGAACCACTCTGTTGTTGAACAGTTCCTCACAGCCCCAACAATAGGAAAACCTCCCTCTACCCTACTCCCCTCAAAGAAGGTTGTGCCCCCAAATAGCCTACCTCAAGCTATCTCTGCCCTACTCTGCCACTGCTAGTAGATGATGTTCCGCCTTCTATCTCTTCCAGCCCCAGAGTTGTGCAGTCCCTCTTGTCCGCCCTTATTCCTCATAGGCAAACACTTCCCACCTTGTGTTTCACTGTTTCCCCTGCAGAAAAAGATCTCTCCCCACTCATTCCATCCTGCCTTCAACGTTAGCAATCTTGTGGGGAGGATTTTTACAACCTCGAGTATATAAAAAAATAGGGAAATAAGAATTGAGAGGTTGACGATGATGATGATGATAATGGTTGATGAAGCTGATGAGAATGAAAAACTCAATGAGATGATGACGACGAGAAATGCCCTAGGACGAATTAATGAGAAGAAGCAGCGTAGTAATGAGGAAGACCCACCGCACCCTGATGATGTCAACAATCGACGTGAAGAAGGCGAGAAGCGCCATGCGGAATCATTGAATTTACTACGCCCTAGGAGAGCGCGATGATGACAGCAGCGCACTGTGCAATGAAGATTTTTTTTATATTTTTTTTAATGTGCTATGAACGCACGACAACATGAAGAAGATGATGATGATCAACATCGCAGGGAAAAAAAATGCTGATGAAGATAATAACCGCCCAGCTGCAATACCGAGATGATGACAACCTGCAAGAGTCAAAACAAACAATATAACATTGTTTCATGATGAAAAGTCGCTCCCCTAATGATGGCCTCCCTGATGAAGAGCAACTCCCCTAATGATGACCTCCTTGATGAAGAGCAGCTCCCCTAACGATGAGCTTCCTGATGAAGAACCGCTGCACTTAACTCGTGAAAGAAATGCATTTTCTTTTTCCCACCTTCAAGGTTGGACATCCAACACTCATACTCGCACAAATTGATGACCGTGTATGCAGTGTTTCCTCAATTTGTTCCTAGAATCATATCAAAGGGTAGGTTGTCCTCCACTAAGAGGGTCAGAAAGTGCGAAACTCTCTCCAACTTAGTCCCCCCCTCCAACTGGAAGTATGCCCTTACCACGTCGACTGGTCGACGTAGTCTTCAACTCTCATATTTTCATTGTCGGTCAATCTACTCACAATCGGCTCATCCAGCTTCTTAACCTTCATGCCGAGATGCATCTTCTTCAGTCCTTTTTGGCTAACGTAGCTACACGTCGATCCACTATCAACTAACGCGCCTACATGTGTTATAATTAGCCGCCCCTTCGACTTGTTCTTCATTTCGGGCCAGGCTTGGCAATGAGTGATCAACTCATCACTGATGCCTGCAAGGGAGCCACCTAGAGAGATCCTAGTGCAAGCGACCTCTGGAGAACTAGCGGCGATGGGAGCTACTACACGGGAGGTAGGGGTAATGGTTGCCCGCAAGATGGGCGCGGTTCTCTCTTCAATGGGGGAAGAGGAAGAGCAGGAAGGCTTTATCCAACACACCCAAGGCTTCCAGATGGGAAGTCTTGCAAGGTCCTCAATATAGCGTATAGCCTATGGAAGAAGAGGATTGATGTGGGCCAGTGCATCGAGTGTGGTAACCTCAATCACATAATTTCCTTTTGCCCTGATTATAGGTCTCCAAAAGGGAACAGCCAGTAGGAGTGACATCTGCCCTACAAGGCCTTCAAACTCAGACAAACAGATAGAAGCGTGAGCTGAACAGAGATCCTCTTGTCTAAAGAGCCCAATGACAGAGGTTGATGTAGGATCCCACCTCTACCTCCACCTCTTTCGGCCTCCTCTACCTCGACCCCCTCCTCTACCACATTGCCCTCCCCCATGGGCTGCAACAATCACATAGTCCCCTCCCTGGTCTACATGGTCGTTGTCCACATCTTCTTGTCTATAGTCTATCTTGTAGGGTAGTGCCTCAACTCCTCCTTTCTCGAACGCGACTAAAAGACTGTCATACCCTCTGTGTTACCGGTCTTGTTCTTCCACTGGTTCCCTTTCTACAAGTCTTTCCAATAATGGCATAAATTTGCCTCTTGAAGGAAACCGGCCTGGTCTCCAACCTCCTTACTAAATCTCTTATATGTCATCATTGTCATGCCTTCGTCCTCCGTCTTGACATACAATTGGGACCTAAGGGGATCGAGAAGTGCCTTGGCAAAGTTGTTCAAGATCTGCATGGGGGTCAGACCACGGTCACGGTCCGGACACTGCGACAACTCATCCATCATAACGACTATTTCGTCAAAATGAACATTTTTTATTTTTTGAACGAAATTGAAATCGAGTTTTTTGGCCGAAAACTCGTCAAAATTTGTTGTTCCTGATGGTCCAGCATTTTACAAACGCTGAACCCCCTGGTTGTACATAGACCTAGCTTGAGACCAGGCACCTCCTGGCAGGACTGCCTGGAGGTGCCTGATCTTAAGCTAGGTCCATGTACAACTAGGGGGTCCAGCGTTTTACAAACGCCGGACCCTCAGGAACAACAAATTTGACGAGTTTTCGACAAAAAAACTCAGTTTCAATTTCGTTCAAAAAATAAAAAATGTCCATTTTGACGAAATGGCAGTTTCATGGACTTCAGCGCAGATACACTCTTCCACCTGCGGTTACCGATGTTGAGGATCAAATACTCGGTTTGCCGGGCCAGGTTGTTGTCCTCAAACCTTTCCTTCAGGGCCCTCCAAAAATCCTCTATGCGGGTGCGTTGGGACTACTCTACCATCAATGAGCAACCCACTGCCTTCATCAACGATAAGGTAAAGTTAACAGCGTACTCTCCAAGGCACAAACTAGCCATCGACACACAATCGTGGTAAGGGAGTAACTGCGCATAACTGCGTGTACAGATATGTGTCCAATTTTTATTTATTTATTTATTTATTTATTTATTTATTTTTGGGGGGGGGGACAAAAGGCTCCAATCTATCCGTGGGGAGCAACACGTGCTGGGAACCGGGCCCAACATCCCATATAGAATTATACAAATGATTCAAGAAATGATTTGAGATACGAGGGCCATTACCTGGCTTCGACTAAGAACAATCTGAGAACTATGAAAAAGATTCTGAAAAATTTAAGAAAACTTGGGTAACTTGCTAACCTATTGCTAGGCTACTTAAACAGTACTTAAGCTTAATCAATATGAGAGCGGGGGGTCAAAACTGAAACGACATACTATCCTAATCTTCCCCCCTCAATAGATGGAACGTCGGTCCAGGCTTTCAGTCCTCGTACCATAACTCACTTGATCTCATACCCCCTTCCTACGTGGCACCCTCGGCCGCGGCCGCAGGATCCTAATCCACGGCCGACCTCCTAGGCCGCAGGCCCGCGGCCGCGCCACGCCCAGGCGGGGGCGCGCACGCAAAATCGGCGCGCGCGCTCGGCCTGCGCACGTCGGCCGCGATAGGCCTGTACAAAAAAAAAAAAAAAATCTAAAATTTGGGTGGGCGATTTTTTATGCGTGAAAAAAAAAAATCAAAAAAAAAATCAATTGATTGTTTGATTGATTGATTTATTGATTGATTGATTGGTTGATTGATTGATTGATTGATTGATTGATTGATTGGTGGGGGAGGCGTCCTCCCTCCCC
>BFEA01000017.1:3577205-3587205 GCA_003427395.1 Chara braunii | reverse complement strand
CCTGGCTTCGACTAAGAAAAAACAGAAAGACCACCCACAATCCAGCTCTTTCCCCCTCCGCAGAGGAAGGACTACTGCCCAGGCATTCAGTCCTCATACAAGAACTCGCTAGATCTCATACCCCCTTTGCTAGGGTGACAACGCGAACTGCCCCAGTACTGACCGAACTAGTTCTGACGAACAGGAAGTGTCTTCCGCCCTCGACAACTTCCTTAGCTGCACAGCCCCCAAGGTTACAGGGTCCCTACCCCGGCATCAGCTACGTTGAACAAGATGGTTATGCCTTCCACCCTCGGCATAGCTCCAATAGTTTCAAGCTCCCCCTGGTTACAGAGGAACTGCTCCAGCTCCGACCATTGTCACCCCACCCCGCCCTTCTGATAGACCATCCGCCCTGAGCCCCAATCCGTCCGCTGCGCGAGCACCACCTTACTAAAACCAACCTTCCCCTTCCTGCTTACCGAATAACTTTTTAAGAGATTTTTTGGAAATTTTTTCAAAGACTCACCAAAACAGAAGCAGATTCTGGCATTCACCCGGGACTCTACAACACTTATAGGCGCACTGTGTGACCATCAAAGTTACTCCTTTCCTCAAAGAATAACCCCCACCCTGCTATATGCAGCCTCCCCATTGCCTTCTCTTCCCAACTGCTAATGCTGATCCGACCCTAAATCAGCCTAGCCCAAAAAAAAGATAATCCCTCAATACCGCCTCTCCCCCTCCAAGGGTAACACGTCCCACCTTGTGAAACCCTCACGGGGAGGGGCTCCAACCCTAAAGGAGAACCCCGCAGATTCACAACGCAAGCCGCAAATATGCCATACAAAGACCCAGACAAACTTTAAGACACAATCATCAGGAAAAGCCAATCAGAATAAAAAACAAAACCAGATCAATGAGATCATAACTAGGACTAATTACTTGAGATAAACAATTCTGATTAGTCCACGCAGAAAATCATAATACAAATTTCAAATTTGAGAAAAAATGAGATTGAAAATGAGATTTAATAAGCATTGAAAATCCAAATAGGGAACCAAACTAGGGAATCGATTTTGATGTCAAAGAGGACTTACGACACTGATTTCCGGAACCCCAAGGTTCGGAATCACTCAGACAGTAAGTCAAGAAATTACTGATAAGAAAAATCGTCACTAAACAGTAAAAGTTGGTAAAACATCTCGTCAATCAATTGTGTGTGAGATGGCGAAGACAATTGGCCCGTATTGAAAAGTTATGAGAAGCTCCTTTCAAAATCGTACTTAATCCTATTAGGGGATATTAGAAATCAACAAGATCACTTACGACAGTAAATCAAGAAATTACTCAACAGAAAAACAAATCGATGCTAAACAAAAAAACATCTCTACAATCAATTGTGTGTGAGAGGGCGAAGACAATTATAAGAAACTCCTTTAAAAAACGCACTTAATTCCTATTGAATCACGACTATTACGCAGAACATCCCAATAGAAATTTCCACCCTCAACCATAGAGTTTTCCCAAAAAACTCCTCCCCCCTTCCTCGACCCCCACCTACTTGCCAGTGTTGCCACCCTTCCCCTCAAACCCTACCCCACCATCTTCGGGGAAAGAGGACCCCCCTCCTCCCACTGTTAGCTACTAAGCATCAAGGCAAATGCTAACACCGAAGACAACAACGGCCATCTCCAATCCCCCAAGGATCAGAAGGCAATGTGACTCCGCCTCACCAAACCCGTCAATGAGTCATCGCAGGAGGTTCGAACCCTACTAGACATTCATTCACACCAGAATTGAGGAAGGAGGGGGGAGATCAATCCCATCGCCCAAGCTCTACCTCTACCCCACTCAACATCTTCACTCACTTCCAATCTTGATGATGCGAAACCTGTAGAAAAGCAACCTCGAAAAAAAAAACCATGCTCGCCAGACTAGCAGCTTTGTAGACGGAGAAGTCCGAAGTCATTTCCCAAATAGAAGCACTCACCAGGATGAATGAAGCACCCTAGTTACAGCCTTCTGCAAGTCGTCACCCTCGACCCCTTCCTATTGGTGAAAACCACGAAAGCGGTTTACGCAACGACCATAGCCACCCCCCCAACCCGCCCTAAACCCTCTTCCTTTCACCCATCACCGCTCGTCACCTGCCCTGTCCGCATCCTCTTCCATCGCGCCTCTCCGCTCGCTGCTACTCCCCATCGCCCTTCGTCGCCATGCATCGCATCCTCTTCCTTCGCGCCTCTCCGCTCACTGATGCTCCCCGTCGCCCTTCATCCCCATGCGCTGTCCGTGCCTGCCCGCTTCTCCGTAGCCCGTCGGCGAGATCGGGGGGGCGTAGCGCTCCCGGTCGCGCTGTGCTTGCGAACACGGAAAATTTTTCTTCTCTCTTCCCGTCATAGGTCCATGGGACATCGACCTTCTTCTCCCTCCTTTCTCCTCCTCCGGTTCGCTGTTCATTCCCCTTTTGGTCCCCATCTCCTTTTCGATTTTTGAGTCTTCCTCCCTTTCCATCATCTCCCCTGGATCTCCACCATCTCCTCCTCCACCACCGCTACGTAACCTCACCGATGTGATGGTGTTCATGAGCTTTTTGGTGAAGATGTCCTGTAATTGATGGGCATAATTGGAGGTCCTATCATTGATCCGGTGGGAAGATGCGTAGAGGAGGTTGTTCCACAGAACTTCCACCTACCCTGGAACTCTTCTTGGTGGTGCTCTAGAGGGCGGTCAATTCCTGGGCGGCGTGCAGCAGAGCATTGGTCATGAGGGTCAGACTCTCTTTTACTTCAGTCTCCTTACCTCTCTGCTCGCTCAACTTCTGTTGAAGCTTTTCTCCTTCCTCCCTCAACCACTTCTTCTCATCAAACTCCTTCCACACATGCAGGTATGTGCCCCTCCACAACATGCCCCTTCTCCTTCGGCCCTCAACTCATGGTCGACCCTAATCAACTTCCCACGGGCCTTATCCCTTGCCAGCACCCAACTTCAGCTGATGCAGCTGTTTCCAGCCCTGATACCAATGCAATGATCTGCTCAGATTCAATCTCCAGATTCTCCACCGAACATGCACCATTAAATCTCACATGAAGATTCACACCACAGCCAAAGGACAACACAAAGCAGCTACGCCGCTGCCCTCCTCTCCAAAGGACAACCCAAAGCAGCTATGTCGCTCTACGGACCTAAGGACCCTACCGACCCTACCTGGGACTCACCTATTGGGACCGGTGGGAATGGGACCATCTAGGACTGGGACAATCTGGGACCCTGGCAGTGGGACTCGGTGTCTGCGACGTGAAATCCTCTCATCACACTAGGACTTGTTTAATTGCGGTCAGATAGATCCAGGTCCGTCTGTCAACTTTGGTCAGATACATTTAAGATAGAGCTAGTGTGAGTACGGCCTGTGCCAAACTTTTTTTTTTTTTTTCTTTCATGAAAGCTATATTCTTCTCTCAATTTCACCGCACACTACCTACCTACCACTACTCCTAATTGTAGGCATACGGAACCCCGTAGCAGCCAGAACCATGTTCACGAGAGAACATGCGGGGGCTGCTCCGGACCTGCAGGTGGGCGATACGGGCTAAGGGAAGGGGACAGCCGGTAGCATCAGGGACGGGATAATCGGTAGAAGGCGCCCACGCCAAAACCTTTTCGGTTTTGGCCGCCCAAAGTTTAGCCGTTTGGTACTACCGGCCCAGCGACTTGCATGTGGGGTACTACAGGCCCATGTGTCGCTCCAAGGGCCCTACGGGATCATGAATCTGTCGCATAACAGCGCCAGATTCATTTTGATGTAAGAAAGGCCGGGGGTGGTAACGCTGGAGTATCGAATGAGGCCCACCTACGCGATTTTGAAAAAAGAAGGGCCCTACCGGTTCATGAATCTGGTGCAGAAACAGCACCAAATTCTTGAACCAGTAAAAAAAGGCACAGGGATATGTGGCAACGGCGCGAAGGTGCCTTTCACCCACGGGAAAGTTGTTTGGGCCGGTAGTACCAAACGGCCGAACTTTGGGTGGCCAAAACCGAAAAGGTTTTGGCGTGGGCTCTTTCTACCAATTATCCCATCAGGGACCATGCCAACAGGACCAACCCCTGTGCCTCCCCTCAAGTCCCCTCCCCTACGAACATCAGCAGACTCTGCTCAATGCCGATCGGGGGATCCAATGGTCTTATCTCTAGGTGGCGGGCGCCAAGCATGCCCAGGAAGGTACATGAGGTCAATGGGGATTGAACCCACGACCTCCTGAATGCCACTTACGAGCCTAACCAACTGAGTTCGGCCGCTGGATGAACAGACTGTTTCATCCCTACTTTCACCCAAAAAAAAATTCACCCAAAAAAAAACAACGCCAACAAAAAACAGAGGTTGAACCTGCACAGTCTGCCCAGGATGCATTTGACTGATTACGTCGCCCTAAGTTAAATGATACCCCTGGGCGAGAAAAGTTTTTGTTGGTCGGCTTCAAACTTACTCCCACCGACACAATTGCGTGCATGCATGCATGCATGCGTGCCTGTGTATAGGTGCATGCACTGTGAATCTTCGTATGTGTACATTGTATACGTGCGTGCACGCACCATGCCACTTGTATACGTATGTGCATGCACATGTCACTTGTGTACATACGCTTGACAATGTGTACGTGCATGCACATGCCACTTATATACGTATGTGCATGCCTGCCTGTGTGCATAGATGCATGCACAGGTGCGTGCACATGACACTTTGTATGCTTGCATACTTCTGTGCATGCACATGTCACTTGTATAGATACGCTTGTGTGCCTGCATGCACCATGCCACTTGTACACGTATGTGCATGCACCCTTGTGTACGGGCATGCACATGGCACTGGTCTACGTATGAGCGTTCACTTGCCCCTTTGTTAATATTGTCACTAGTTCACTTCCACCAACCCATGATAGGCAGCTGGCTAATTAGAAATAAAATAAAATCCAATGCCATAGTACTATAAACTACTGTTTTCCGGGATGTAATGTGCAGGACCCCGTTGTTTTTCCTCTTCGATCGAAGTTGCAATCGAAATTTGAATTTTGAGGGAAAAAATAGAAAACACTGTTTTTCGAGCAGAACGTGAACACCACACATCTTAGCCTCAGTTCCTCGTAAATACTAAAAATAAAAATAAAAATGTCTCGCAAATTTGATACGGAACGTGAGAACAGGCACAGCAGGAAAACAGGAAAAAGAAGGAGAAGAAAAAAAAAAGAATCCTTGTAAACTTTAAGGTGATACGGACGGGATAGGAGAAGTGCCACTCACACCGTGGGCATCTGTCTTTTGCTCTCTTTCTTTCCTCCTCTTCTTTTTTTTCTTTTGTTGTGTATGTAAGCGTTCAGGGCATAAGGGGGGCGAGGTAAGCGCCTGAATGTGAATGGGATTAAGGCACAGATGCAGAGACGCAGATCAATCGCCGATTTTCTGCACCGCTCTCCCCAAACACGTCCAGATTCAGGCGTCAACTCCACAGTGACTCCTGTTTCCTGGTGGGACCTCGCCCCGGCTGTTTTTTTTTTTTTTGGTTGCCCCGGGTGTTTTGCAAAAGCTAATCCCGAGGACTTGCGCCTGCGGCAGACACATTACCTTCGTCGGGATATGATTCCGACGAGACCATGTCCCGACATGTGTGTGTGTTGCTGTGAGGAATGTCATCTGCGGCAGGGGCGGACCGGTACGATACTTCTCCAAACCGGGTAGTTCTGCAGTTTCCCCATTGGTTGGGGGGGCCGACCGGTCGTTGCATTACTCGTCATCCGCTAACATTTCGAATGAATCTGAACACCAGGCGCTGCCCGATGCATTCAAAATGCTTTGAGGTCGGAAAAAGAAGAGAAACGAACCGATATTCTTCCCTCACGATATACATATGTTTTTTTCCAGATATTAAACTGATCAGAACAGATACTACACTTGAGCTTACTTAGCCAAAAGGCCGAGAAAAGTATTTCCTCACGATATTGCCTATGACCTTGCCTACATAAGCCCCCCCTCCTTTTCCCCGTCCTTTACCTCATTCCACCCTATGCCCATCCTACGGCAACTGATGGCTTGCTCGACGAGACACCAACTGTGCTCCCGTTTGGAGTTCTGATTAATCCCGCCCGCCCTCTCTCTCTCTCTCTCTCTCTCTCTCTCTCTCTCTCTCTCTCTCCTGCGTGTTTTGTTTGGCAGGAGGAGCTCCCCTAAACCAATAGATGGAGTGGTCAGCGATGGGCCTTCTAGGGGAGCGTGCTCATGGGCCTCGCTCCACTCGCTCCACTCTCTCTCTCTCTCTCTCTCTCTCTCTCTCTCTCTCTCTCTCTCTCTCTCTCTCTCTCTCTCTCTCTCTCTCTCTCTCTCTCATGGGCCTCGCTCCACTACTCTCTCGTAATGTGCAAAACGAGAGTGAATCTCCCCTAACACATGGAAATAATGGAAAGATACACGGCCATAATTTTTGGCTTTTGTGCATGCCAAGAGTAGTGGAGCGCTTTTTTTGGCTCTGTTCCATTGGTGGTGGGGGGAGCTGCACCTGAGGTGCACGATTCTTCACTACGTGCGGTCGAGAGGAACATAGGATTATCTGAACTGAGCAGGATTACCGTCCGTCTTCCCCCAAATAGAACGCACGGTCGTAACATCTGTATTGCGGCCAACTTTCACTTCGAATACAGAGACTGTGACAATGACCCTGCGCTCTACTCGGGCAAAGACGGCAGATTCTTTTTATTAGTTTTTATTTTATTTTATTTTTTTCCCTAATTTGAAGTTAAATGAGTAGGGGAAGGATTGCAGGGACGATGTCACGATGGCGATTGGTAAAAGGAGGAGGTCACGGACATGCCGACTGTTCCCCTCCCTTCTCTCCCCCCCAAAAAAAATCGTCCATCCCTCCCAATTCCTCCCCCCTTCCCCCCCCCAAAACACAAAAACAAATCGCACCCCCCGCCCTCTGGGCCCTCCCCCCTCCCCCTCTCCCCCCCTTTTCTCACCCATAGCCCGTCTCCCACTGTGCCCCCTTCTCCCAGAGGAGGCTCTCCTTGGTGCAGCAGACAGCAGGAGTGTCTTTCCTTCTTTCTTGGGCCGTTGATGACCGGATATGTATGACGGCGTGTGCCCTCCACGTGTCCGTCACGGATTGTGACATTCATTCTGCTGTTGCCACGTGGCGTTCCCACTCGCTGTCCTGCAAACGATCGTGTGTGGCTCTAAGCGCGCCAGGAGATTCGTAATCGCAGTAATACACACGTACGGCTATGCTTTCTTCCTTTTTTTTTTTTTTTTTTTTGTGCGGCTATTCTAACTAGTAAAGAGTTCGAACTATGGCTACGGGTTTGGGAGAAAGAAGAACGTCTCCCACGTACTACCGGCTTCGAGTCCGGCAAAGTACAACCAGCTCCTTTTTTTTTTTCTTTTTTTTCTTTTTTTTTTTTGAACCAGCTCCCTCACTACTCTTCCGTCTGTAAATTGGGAGCCGCATGCAGACTCTTTTTTTTTTTTTTGTACCAGCTCCCTCACTACTCTTCCGTCTGTAAATTCGGAGTCGCATGCAAACTCGAAAGTCGGCCCAAAAAAAAAAAAAAAAAAAAAAAAGCAGGCTCCCCTCTTTCTTTCCACACAAGAATTGCGGAAGAACATTTAGCGGCTCGTCACACCACTGTCGAAATGTGGAAAACACAAAAATGTGGCGCCGGGTGCATCTGGCCATGTTCTAGCAGGAAGCTCATTCTCATTTTGCACATTTCGACAGTGGTGTGGCGACGCCCTTAACTGCGGTAAGTAAACGACGTTCCGAAGTCGCCGGGGCAAAAAAAGAAAAAGACCAGGAGTTTGGAAGGGCAATAACGAAAACATTTAGAAAAAAGAAAAAAAAAGTCCGGAAGTCGGGGGCAACAACAAAAAAAAAAAGGCTCGACTCGTTCACAGCAAAGAAGAAAAAAAGCTTTTTCCTTCTTGGAGCAGTCTCTGATCCTCATTATTATTATTAATATATTATTATTATTATTATTATTAATATATTATTATTATTATTATTATTATTTTTATAATTTGGACCATTTCTCGATTTATGCGTGTCATCCTTGAAAGCGCAGGGGCCAAAAAAAAAAATAATAATAATAAAAAAAAAAATGCGCAGGGGCCATGCTAATCTTCTCTGTATCGTTCCAATTTTAACGGATGTCCTGCTGGTCATCCGAAAACCGGGAAGAGTTTTTTGAGGGTTTTTTTTTTTTTTTTTTTTTTCCCACCTGGTGAAATTCTCTGAGCGTGTTCCAACCTGGTGGGGTGAATCCGGGTGATGAATGCCCGGCGAGCGAAAAAGAAACGGCTACTGTGTAGTAGACCTGAGAGAGTCTGACGGTTGGCAATTCGTGAATAGATCGTGGGATACCGTCACTTGGAGTTGTACGGAATCTGTTTTCCGGCGAATTCCACCAGATGATTCAACTGGTCGGTCAGTCGTATGATGGTTGGAACGTTAGCAGCGCTTTAATTAAATTTCAGAGGATGGAGGGGAGAGTAGCTCTTGACCGGTGAGGCTGAGACACACAGGATCTTCACCACTCGCCTGCACGGAGAAAGGGTGTCCGTAGGGGTGTGTGTGTGTGTGTGTGTGTGTGTGTGTGTGTGTGTGTGTGTGTGAGAGAGAGAGAGAGAGAGAGAGAGAGAGAGAGAGAGAGAGCCCGAATGGCCATGCGTGGATGAGAGTGCAACTGAGCACCAACTCTTCGGATTAAACATAGAGCTTCTGAAGTAAAGCGAAGTGTCTCCACTTTTTATTTTTAAGTAAGTAAAACTGCCTTCGATGAGAGCTAGAAGAGCACGTGGGTGGACAGAAGCTGCTGCGAGTTTTTGTGTGGACCGTACCCGCGAGTTTTTGCAGTAATTAAATGGTCTGAGGAGGTACTGGCCAAGCCTGAGCACTCAGCAGTGCATGAGACTATTCATCGGTTGCAGAGAGGTTAGTTCGGTCCTTTTTTTTCTTTCTTTTTTTTGGTAGAGAGTGTAACCTCTTTTGTTGAATCAACGGCCCATCCTGTCCTATTGAAAGGCTGGAACGTCTGCTAGCTTATAATTTTTGCCTTAACCTGGCAAAATCCCGTGAAGACGCAAGCTTTGACAAAAATTCAGGACCTATATATATATATATATATCATCAAACAGAAATCCACGGTGGACCATATTACGAAGAGCGGCATTTATATATAAAAGGGTTCACCCTCCTCCTCCTGCTGAGTAGGTAGGTAAAACTCCGACGAAACAGTTTGTCACAGCCCCTCCCTCGTTTGTTGTCCTCTTCTTCCTCTCTGCCTACGGCTTACCCGGCAGCTCTGATTGACTATATATATATATATATCTGTATGTATCTGTTATCTGTATGTATCTGTTTGACTATATATATGACGATATATGTAGTTGATGTCTTGTTGAGATTTGCAAATCTATCACGAAGTGTGCACAGATGACAAGACCTGGGGCCTCGCTCCAGTAGTACTGAATGTTCTACAGGTTCCTGGACTACGCAGTTTGACCAGGTACATTCGGACTCATCGCAGATAATTCTGAATGCACTGTATTTGGTCCATCACGTAGAATCTGCATGCATGTAGAATGTTATGCAGTGGAGCCAGCCCCCCTTCCTTAGTCCCCCCTGTTACAACTCGGCTGCCTCGTGAAGCGGTCAGGGTGTGGAGGTGGTAGTCCATTGCTACTCCGTTGGCCCATCACGCTACCAGGGGGGCAATCTGAACCGCACAGCCATCACGCTATCCGGGGCCAAGGTCCCACTTGCACGGATTAAGAGATTGTGGCCGTTGATCTTTGCTATCTACGATCAGTATCGCTTCATTCGTGTAAGTGGGACATAGCCCCCGGTGTGATTACCATAGTCAGCACACAACTGGCTTGTGGGGGCATCCACCCCATATTAGTAAGTGGTGTTCAGACTCTGAGGCGAACCAGCAGCGGCCCAGCGGGTAGTGCTGGTTTTTTTTTTTTTTTTTTT
>BFEA01000017.1:3556546-3575802 GCA_003427395.1 Chara braunii | reverse complement strand
TTTTTTAACTCCTCTCAAATTCACCTTTCCGGGATTTTTCCCCTATATTACTAAAAAAAAAAAAGAAAAAAAAAAAAATCCCTACACACCTACCTTCTCAAATTCACCTTTCCCCACCTACCTAACTGCCACTACTCCTAAGGGCTAACTTTATTATTATTTTTTTTTGAAGGGAAAAAAGTCATCATTTCCGGTGTCCCTTACATATACTCTGCGGCCCTTGCAGGCTCGGCAAGGCACCTCCGGCCAAACCCATCCCGACCGCAGTACAATCTGCCCTAAAACACACAGACTAGCCCAATGAGAATTATCCTATTCTAGAAACTGTGCGTTGTACTCTAAAATTGCCTCATCCTACGTTTCTATCTTGCAACTCCACACCAGTTTGTAGGATCCTATCATTACAAAACCAAAACCAGTCCCAAATAAGAGGCAAAGCAACAACCTAGGACGTAATCAGAGAGAGAGAGCAAAAAAAAAAAAAAAAAAAAGGCAACCAAGCCAAAATTAAGACAGACCACTACAAAGACTAAACAAAAACATTAGAAAATCTTAACAAAGACAAACCTTCTTGAGCTGCATCCATTGTAACCAGTCCCGGAAAATCACCCCATCTGGATCCAAACCATTTAATAGCCTTAGCCGAATAACCTTTTCTCTGTACCCGGTATTCCCAGTCTGCAGATATGGCTTGCTTTATTGCATACTTAATTTGAGCTCTAACCATCCGCGGAGTGAATTGCTCATTCTTTCTCAATCTAGCATTTCGGAGGTCCCAGAGGGTCCATAAAATGGCTCCTCTGATGGTCTCCTCTGCATGAATAAGATGAGTCTGTGCAGGCTTTCTCCTAGAAGCTGTTCCCAGGAGGATAAATTCATCCTCCCACCGGGAGTCCGCACCAGGAATCGGGACTCCCGACTGTCTCCACCAGTCCCAAAAGGGTCTGGAGAGTTCACAATGCAACAAAAAATGGTGGATGTCCTCAATTCGAGTTCCCAAGCATAGGCCACATTCTGGTACAGCCTTTGTTGTTCGGCGGGCACACCAGGCATTCACCGGCAGTGCCATGTGCATCAACAGCCATAGCAAACTCGCATGTTTGCTTACCACCAACTCAATTAATTGCTTCCAAAATGTCTGAAGAGCAGCTGCCAACCTTGTTAACGAGTCCCTCACCCATCCCATTGCCATCCATCTTCTGGCCACTGACCAGTTGACGTCAATTCGAGGTGTCATTAACAAGTAACCTACCTTCGTTGTGTACTCAGCTATTCCCACTTGTTGAGAACTGTTCAACGGGTGGTCCCACCCCCAATCCCTGTGGTCCACTGCCAAACTATAGAGAGGCGCTTTCAGAAGGTAGGGTCTATAGCTTTGTTTGTTCTCAAGCACACAGACCGACATCAGTTGCTCAGGTGGAGGAAGAGGGACCTGGTGTTCAGAAAGGTGAAGAGGCTCACCTAACGAATCAGCCCCTCCTAGCACCCTCCAGGAAGTCGTTGGAATTTCCACCACCTCCGAGTAGTCTTCTACCCTCCAAATGCAATTAGGTGTCTCTAGCAGCGCATCCTTATACCACATCTCTTTAACAAGTTGCGGTCCCATTCTCAATATGTCCACCCATTGTTGAGGGATAGCGTTCCTCAGCTGTTGCATATGCTCTTCCCTGTGCCAGAGTCCAAGCAGCCTCGGGGCCAAATCTTCAGCTGTTTTCCAGTCAGAATGTGCAACGTCCCAGAGATCTGCCACAGTACCAACCCCTCTTGACATCCATGCATTTCCAAACTCTTGCGGGCCAAAGCAGCGAAACTGTCGTCCTTCCGGGTTGAGCAAACATGGGTTGTTAAACAGCGGTTGAGTCATCAATCTTTCAAAAACCAACGGAGGGGTTTGCAATTTCGGACAGACACCCCTCCAAGCTTTCAATATTCCAGCCCATATCCCGGGAGGCAATCTCTTCCTCTGATACTCCGGGTTGAGTACGGTCAGCCAGATACAGCGGATATCGGTCCATTCTAACCAGGAACAAATATAAAATTCTGCCTTTTGCCTCCACGGCGTGCTCGGACTTTGCAGAATTGTCCATGGGACCCATCTCGCAAGAAGTGCAGCAATCTGTCGTTCAGGGTCCAATATGGCTAATCCTCCATTCCGTTTTGATTGGGTTACAGTTTCCCATGCCACTTTGGGCAATAAATTATCATCATCAATCTCTTCTTTCCACAAGTAACGAGTTAGCAAGTGGCGTATCGTCTGCAGCGACGCTCCATCCAATTGATGAATAGCCCGACGGTACCACATAGTGGACAGCACTGCATTGTTGATGACTATTGCTCGACCAAACAAGCTAGCACCTTTGTACCTTACCCAAGGCAGTAGTGTCGAGCGTAGACCTGCTATAGATGTTGCAGAATCCTGTACCGACAGCAGATCAAAGGAAATTCGATGTCCCAAAAGCCTATCCTGTCCACCCGAGACCACTATCCTAAGGCCCCAATTGTGTGGAGGTTGTTCACCTGGAGGTATGAGGACCGAGGATTTAGACCAGTTGACCTTAGCTTGTGACAACAAACAAAACAGATCCACATTTTCTCTAAGTGCAAAAAAAGCTTGATCATCGACAGGAGTAAAGGCCACCGAGTCATCTGCGAATGCTTCCGTCTTCAGTCTTTCCCCAGAGGGCAGCGCAAAGCCCGGAATTTTCGGGTTAGATCTGATTAAAATATGCATTATTTATAGATACAAGAGATAGAGATACGGTGCCACAGGGCAGTCCTGTCTCACCGACCGACTTAATCGGATCGAGGCTTATAAGACCCCGTTGACACAGACTCGGGAGGTAGCATTGTGCAAAAGAGAATCCATTGCGTGCTTGAAGTTCGGGGCAAATCCAAAAGCAGTAAGCACAGCCTGCAGAAATTCCCAACCCACTCTATCATAAGCCTTTGAAAGATCTTACAACACAATGGCTAGGTTGTCCTCTCCTCCAGCTACCAGTTCAGCAAGCTGTTCCACAATCATCACGTTGTGTAGAATCTGTCTGTCTTGGAGAAAACCTGTCTGTGTTTGATGAATCAGCGAAGGCAGGACTGTCTGTAGCCTGGATGTCATTATTTTGGACAGGATTTTGTAAAGTACCGGCATAAGCGTTATTGGTCTATAATTGGCTATGTCCGATCGATCTCCTGTCTTGTATGCAAAAGTAATAATTCCTTGCAGAGCCGAAGTCGACAATGATGCACCATTCCCGACGGCTTGACAAATCAACACAAGTTCAGGCAGCAAATGGAGCGAAAAACCTCTAAAAAACTGGGCCGGAAGACCATTCAACCCCGGCGTTTTATGTTGTGACAAAGGTGAAACTGCATCCACCACCTCTTGCATGACTATATCAGCCTCCAACATTTGCCGTTGATTGTTAGACAGTTTCTTGTCCACTTTAGACCAAACCTGTTCATGATATTGTTGGAGTAATTGTTGCTCCGAGCATTGAGCTTGCGAGGTCAACAAACTTTCATAAAATAAAGAAACGTTAGTAACAATTGTTTGTGTCTCAACTGCTATCGGTGCCAAAGCGTCAAACGGGTGTTTAATGGCTGATATCATCTGGTTTTGGTATGGAGGGCGATGGGCTGCGAAAAAGGAAGAGGTCATTCGATCACCTTTCACTAACCAACCTATCCTCTTATTGTTAATCACGTTCCGAATTGCAGGCTGTGTCCGCATTATCCATCGCTGTTTGAGTTCATCCATCCGAGTCATCAAAGCATGTTCCTCTTGTTGCCGGGTTGCCACCGCAGCCTGACACATAACCGCTACCAATTCCTCATTGATTTTCTGCAACTCTGTCCGATTAGCGAGAAGGATTGACTTCTTGATTAGCAAGCCTCTTTGCAGCACTATCTGCTGTCCTCCCTGAATCCATTCTGCTAAGGAAGAAAACAAAGCTTTGGCAGTCTTCCACTTGGGCCAAAACTCACACATGAACTGTGAAAAAACTTGTGTCAGTACCACCCATTCAGGCAAAATAGTCCTATCCCTTCCTACTCTAACAGTAATATGTAGAAAAAATTCCAAAAAAAGAGGTAGGTGATCTGATCCTATATATGGTACAACAAAGCATCTCGAAAGTCTAGGCATCAGAGTGTCTGACGCAAAAAACAAATCAATACGACTCTGAGGTAAGTATTGTTGCTGCAGGGCGCCTGCTGAAAAAAAAGTAAAGCCTTTTTCAAAAGGGTGCAGAACCCGAAACAAATCAGAGAATCCATTAGAATAGGTGAAATTGGTAAATTGGGCAGCGTCATTTCCAGCAGGTCCCAATCGCATGGAATCCACCCCCGGAACAAGGGTTGTATTCCAATCCCCACCTAGAATGAGGTTATCCACTTGCGGGATCATCCATGGCAACGATGTGAACAATTTCACTCTCTCTGATTGAGAGGTAGGGGCGTAAATATTACAGATTGCCCACTGTTCCTGAGCAACCGTGATTCTCACCCACACCCAACGTCCAAAAGGATCGACACAGTGATCTGTTACTTCAAACGGCGCCGTTCTGGCTATCAATATCGCAACACCACCCCGGGTCCCTTGGGCTGAGGCCTAAAATTGTTCGCCCAACCACCAACCCATTTGATCTGCAATCGCAGAATCATTTAACTTAGTTTCTTGCAGCAACGCGATTTGTATTCCTTTATTCCTTGCCAAAGACTTAATCAAAGATCGCTTTGTCGCTACTCTTCTTGATCCGAACCCTCTAACATTCCATGATACTAATCTGATTTTGTCCATAGTTTACATTTCAGGCCAATCAACACATTTCAGCATAAGAAACTGGTTGGAAAAGATGCTTTTGTGTCATGGGATATGTGAATCGACTTGCGTAAGCAGGGCACCATTCCAACTGTCGTAAATTCTGGTGTCAATTGCAGTCTGCCCACCCGGGTTCTTGAACAACTGCAGTGAAATCCATCTCAGGCCAGTCAAAGCAGCAGGTCCTTTTGCCGAAGGATTTACAATCGCATCAATGATTGGGAAGCAGAGAATGTCTGTTCGGCCCTGAGCGTTTGTAGGTGTCAACCTGACCCATTCCATGGAAGGGAAAGGTCTAACTCTCCCAACCACTTCTGGATCTCCACCAAGACCGATTTCAAAGTCGGCTCAGTGTACATCACAAAATGTGGTATAGAAAGGGCCCCTTCCGTCGAAAAGACCGTCATTAGCTGCAAGTCCCCGTCCACTGCCAAAAATACTAGTGGAACCACCACCCCAGGCTGTCCCGCCGCAATTGCTTCCCTGATAGAACCAGGAAATACCTCCGCACGTTGGAGGTGCTGCTGATTGTGTTCATCTGGTTGGGGGGGGGATCCCCCTTCCCATAATCGTCTTCATCTTCCACCATGTCTGCCCAGGTAACTAATCTCTCGTCCATTTTTCGAGGCTGTCCTGGACGTTGGTACGGACTGTATCCTGCCTGTTTCGGTCCACCAGTAAGAATTTTTCGATGAGTCGAGGTGGATTCCTTCTGAGGTTTACACTTCTGGTCCCGGTGCAGGTTGTTGCTGTGTTGGTTCCACCAAAGACGTTCCTTGTGGTACCACTGTTGTTGTAACTACCGTGGCGGAGGAAGGCCCAACTGAGATCAAACCCTTCATAGGGTCGGTTCCCTCAGAGGTGGGTACTGATCCAGCTGGAGCCGGCACAGAATTCATCGTGCCAGAAATCGTCACAACAGTCGTTGATGTGGACAGAGTTGGATAAGGAGAGCAGGTAGCAGGCTGGGCCGATGATGACGAGGCCCCTACTGTGACTGATGGTCCCACTGAAATCCCTGCAGTAACCATTGATCCCACAGATACACCTACTATAATTGTCGGTCCCGCAAACACATTCCCCATTCCTTTTTTCGGGCAGGCCGGTTCACCTGACTTGTGACCATACCAACGACAATCGTGACACCATGATGAGTCTTGTGTGACTACTTCCACATTGTGCCACCCCTGCGGAGAGCGAAATTTAAGGTATTTAGTTACCCTGGACTTTGCTCGAGGGTGGAGGTCAAATCTGCGGTTAACCAATCGGGGCGCTGCCTGATTTCGTTCAGGGGCATAGGCTTTTTGGACCTGACCGTACTCTCTTTTTATTGCTGCTTCCGGGAAAGGCATAGCCAGAAAGGGAACCCTCAGAACCCTAATCCAAAACCTCTGGGCCTGAAGATCTTCCCTCGCCTTGGCTTGTTCTGCCGGAGTTGCCCATTGCTTATAGAGTACTTTGCATGGTTTCCCACCCACCACCGCTTTCTCTTCTATCTGCAAAGTATTAATCAACCAGTCTCGCAAGACATGATTGATTGCAAGGTAAGTGATCATATTGGCTCCCTCCGGTCGAATTCGCCCTTTCTTCCCTTGCAACATGGTCAAATCCCAACCCGATTCAATCGTTCTCATCCATTCCTCCTTTTTGGCAAATGGGACCCCAGCGTCAAGTCCTTGAAAGCTCACCAATACCCCATGCCTCCGCAAATACTCCACTATAACATCCGCCGCTCTAGGATCTATGTCTACCACCACCGTGTCATTTGAGACATCCCTAGTCGTAGCTATATTCGGTTTTTTTTTTCCAGTTATAAAACATTCCCGTACCATTTCACACAATTGTTCACGCTGTTGATCCATCCTGCCCAGTGTATAATGTGACACTGTTATTCACACTTCGTCCGTCCAATTTCCAAAACTGGACTTACACGTATTTATCTCCACTGTACTTACACGTATTTATGTCCACTATTCGTGTCAATTATACCAAGGCACAGCCAATCACACAGCAGGCCCCTTCGTCACTATTTTTGAGTTGGCACTAAAATTCCTACACGTCCCAGCTAATCAATCAATTTCCAGAGCAACGCTGAGCATCACCATCACAACCGGCTGGCACAGAGGCGATCAGGAAAAAGGTGACGAAGAGCATTTGAAAGCAACAATCCACCAGTTGGGACGCATGTTCAGTAGCGTCTAAGAGCCAAACAGAGGGGGGGCGATTAGGTCGCCCAGTGGTAGTCTAAAACCCTGACTAAAAACATTTAAAAACTACTATCCTGAACAGACTTTCGGCATAAAACAAGGAAGAAATCAAAGAAAAGGACGAATAGGCCAACCACCCACTATCGCTCAAGGAATACGCTTAAGTCCAAATTACCAATTCGATAAAGTCCAACTGTCCAAATCCACGACACAAAATCGTCGACGATCTAACCGCAGCAGTTCCATCCGAACAGGGAAAAAATTAGGGCTAAGTATTTGAATGAGATTCGGCTCCCCAAGTCGACACCAAATCTTCAATAATCTGATGATAACAATTCTCATTCCCAAAGTCAGCAGTAATAGAAGCTCCAAAATCCCACTTTCACCAAATGAACACACGGTCGAACAACAGATAACGCCAACTTACACTCTTACCAAACAGTGTCGATCAGAAGATCACCAATCTGCAACGAAACGTCTTCATCTCGCTTCCGTACATTCACTTCATGCGATGTCTCCAGTTTCCATATCTGAAGCCAAGGGCAAACACCCCTGACATTTTGATTATTCTGGTATATACCGGCGCGCAGATCCTGCCCATCCACCGTCCCCACAGTCACTCCTATCCTCTCTCGGTTAGACGGGATTGCTGACGTGGCGTCGACCAAGACCGGGTTACGACAAGAGCACGGTAATGCCCTTTTGGAACGATCCCACCTTTGCGCCACCTCGGCGCCACCTCACTCGTCCCCGCCGCCCCAACGACCAGTTTTGGCATGGCACTACCTTCTCTCGATAGCGCTTTCGCGATCCCCTATGGGCTAACTTTAACTTACCTTCGTTCACCGAATACAACGGATGGACGGTCATTATTAGAGCTGTATAAAGACTGAAGTATGAGTCAAATATAGCTATAGGCTACCAGCCGGGCGCCCGGGTCCCGGGTGGCCAGCCCGTGCAAGGACCAGGGAAGGTCCCAGAAAAAAAAAAAAAAAAAAAAAAAAAACCGAAAAATCCGAAAAAAACCTATGTTGTGCAGAAAAATAACTGAAGAACTTTTGCCTCGGGGTCACATCGAAATTCTTCACCAAATTTAGAATAAAAAATAATATTAAAAAATATTTTTATTTTATTTCATTTTTTAAAAACAATTGGCCTGGCCGGGCAAGTGACCCCGGGCCACTCTGGTTGAACCCTTTTTTTTTTTTTTTTTTTTTTTTTTTTTTTTTTAAAAATCTCTTTTTTTTTTTTTTTTTTTTTTTTTTTTTGTTAAACAACCCTACGTCCGATTCGAGGGAAGAAGGTAGGCCATGTAGGTATGGGACCCCTGCGCTGGCAAGCATAGCTGCCTCTCACAGTGAAAGGCGGATACCTCCGTCAAGTGGTTGTTGTGGGTGTAGTTGTTGTTGTGGTTGTTGTTATTTGCTTTTTTTTTTTTTTTTCTTTTTCTTTTTTGTGGCTAATCCCAGCCAATTCAATTACCTGTCAGATCTGGACAGGACAGCCTTTCAGGCCTTTTTTATGTATTTATTTATTTTATTATTATTTTTTGTCAGGCCTTTTTTATTGGTTTGAGCCGGTTTGGAAGATCCCTTTTTTTCTTTTTTTAATAAAAAAGTCCCTTTTTTTTTCTTTCATTTTTCCTTTGGACCGTTTTTTTTTTTTTTTTTTTTTTTTTTTGGGAAAAATTTAAACTTTGAATGTGAAATGAGAGGAGGTCCGACTCGGGAATCCCTCACAAACAACCGGGAGTTTCTGGGGGCCATACCCAGCTTAGGCATATACTGGAAACCGTTTCCAAAATATATATACTGGAAACCGGGTCCAGCGTCCATTCCTTTCTGCGTGTCCAGTTCATCTTCCAAACAGTCAAAACTCAAGACCACTATACTCTGAGAGAGGTGGCCACTTCTAGCCTTACAACTTTAGCTTGTGAGCATAATGGTGACCCAAACAAAGGGCACTAACACAAATAACTCCCAACAATAATAAGTCTAAAGACGACTCTTTTCCTCTAAGTTCAACAACTAGCAGTGTCTTCTAAATACGGGCCCGGACACAACCATGGGCAAAGCGCCAACTTTCCTTCTTGCACAGACACCAAACGACTGACCCACGCCCATGTAAGAGAAAACCACAGAGGGCCCTTCCTTTGCCAGTCTGCAATAACAATAAGGCTGATTTGAATTAGGATAAGCCTTTTCTGCTTCTCTGGGCAAAGAGGTTCCTCTGTAAGGAGCTTCTCATAGCGGCTCTGCCAGAGAATCCTCATAATGACCCCTCTGCAGACTTGAAGTTGGGCGATATAGCCCCAGCCCAAGTTGAATGAAGAGCACACATCCGAGCAACCTGAACGGATCCATGAGTCTGACCAGGGGACTACGGAGTCCCCGAGATTTGCCCAGTCTTTCCTCCACCATAATTGCCAGATCAGTCAGGAATAAGGGCAGTCCACCCATAGATGGGATGAAGTTTCCCAGGCCCACGTGCAACGGCTGCATTGCAGAGAGACTGGCATCCCCCTGGAGGACAGCCACTCTGCAGAGGGAACTGCCTGCATAGATTGTAACCACAGTAAACTTTTTTTTTTTTTTTTTTTTTTTTTTTTTTTTTTTTAAAGACAACCCCCTGCAGTGCTAGCGGTGCTGACGAAATCAGACACCGCTAGCACCTGGGGAGAGGCTCCGTCTATTGGTGGGGAGCATCACCTGCTGGAAAGCGGGTCCAGCGTCCCTTTACAACACGAATACAGAATGCATACAGAGTGAGGAAGCCTGCCAGCATTGATTACTCTGGCATCCAGAGGATAGCAAACTTGCTGCCTTCTGGTCTGGAAGTTTCTGGAGCTGTTTCCGAAATTTCCGTAACTGGGCTTCGGAGACATGATCTGCAGGGTGTTCTTTCCATCTTCTGATAGCCAGATCAACTCAGTCTGGCGTTTTTTGGATTTTCTTGAGTTGGATGGCCCTCCCAACTTTCATGGAATACTGGCTGAGTGGAGTAAAGTCCCCTGGCTTGACCAGATCCGACCAGCCCCAGTTATATGGATCTATTTTAAAGGACGAGGCTGGGCACCCCCCCGAGCAAGTTTCCTTAGTACCCCTGGGGCCCTCAGAAACCCAGACCCTCACTTCTTGTAGTTCATCATCCAGAGTCGCCAATTCTTCACCTATGAAACTGAGGTGGTCCTCTGTCTTGGCATTCCGGCTGTGCTTCCAAACTCGTACCTTCGTACCCCCCCGTGAGGGGGGGGGCAATCACATGCCAGAAGATGGACGAACAGGAGGGAGAAGAAAACCAAGTATCTTTGCCCGGATGTCTGTTTGGTTGAAGGCACAGGATCCAGGAAGCGGGCATTGCCTGTTTCAGAGCCTCGAAATTTCCTCTGATATTGCGGGCCCTGGGCAATTTTGCCCGAAGTGAGTCCACAGTGAGCCAACAGTTCCCAGTCTCGTTCCACAAGTCACTGAGGCGAAGTACACGAAGTTTTGCCAAAGTTTTTTTTTTTTTTTTTTTTTTTTTTTTTTTTTTTTTTTTTGAGGTGAGAAACTTTTATTCGCTCCAAAAAATAGGTATCCACAATCGGCACAATTACAAGCCGTACCAACCGATGGTTCCGAATATAAATTGTACGACGACAATGTTGTTCAGGGACGCTGGACCCGGTTTCCAGCAGGTATTGCTCCCCACCAATTGATGGAGCAGCCTGACAGTCAAGACCTCAATCTGGCGGTTCGATGACCACCGCTGAGATAGAGGTCTTGCGAATTGGGGCTCCTTTGAGAAGACGGAAAATGGTGAAAAACAAGCCGAACCAACCAACCTGACAGGATTATTCACGCACCCCATCCCAAGGGCGAAAACCCCTCCCCGGCAAATAAGTGACATTCGTTGTCTGAACGAACCAGAGCATTTCCATCACCAACATACCCTTCTGAATCTGCTCCGCCCTTTCGGAATGTGAAAGGGTGACCGAAGCCATGCAACGCTTGAGCAAAATCGCATAACGCTAACCCTCTCCAAGAACCGTCGGCAGGAAGAAAATCGATAGTAGAAAGAAGGCGCCACTATTTCAACGACTAGCGAAGGAAGTTCCCTCGATGATGGAGCAGCCGAGAATACTTCGCCATCCTGTTGAAGAATCCGAGGGTTCTCGAAGAGCAGTTGATTGAGGATTTCTGACAGGCGTGTAACTGGCTCCCTAACAATGGGAGGGCGTAACCTGTTCCAAGCATACAAAATCTGGCGCCACAGTACCAACTTCGGCCGACGCTGAGAGAAGGACGGGAGACATAGACAGAGCCAAACGTCATCATGATTGGCCAGTTTCCAGTCTGAGCCAAGGAGATACTGGGCGAATCTGGTCCAGGCCTTTTGAGAGGTATCCAGCATTGCCAAGATGGGCCACTTGGCTAATAAGGCCAGATTTTGTTGCTTTGGGTCCAGAATCCCGAGAGCCCCCGTCAATTTGGGGGTGGCTACGGTATCCTAGGCCACCTTAGACATAAAGCCCTGGTCTTCCGAGGCTTCTGGTATCCACAAGAACTTCGCTGCACAAAGGCTTCCGAGGCTTTGGACTGTTTCTCGATTCATGTGTGTCATCCTTGTGCAGGGCCCATGATAATATTCTCTGTATCATTCCAATTGTAACGGATGTCCCAAAGTAGCTAAGATCCTCTCTTCTTTTTTTTTCTCTCTCTTTTTTGTTTCTCTTTTTTTTTGTTTTTAAAGCCCAGGGTGTTGTAAAGGCCAAGGACCTGACCCTCCGTGATTGCTGGCAGCGGCAGCCAATAGTTGTCCTGACAGGATACTAGGCCACCTACCCCACCCATCCCCAAGTTATTACTCCCAGCCAGCGCACCCGGTCCCTACTATCCTACCTCAGTGTGACCAGCACTCAGGACCATCACCCTACCAGTATGGAGGGCAACTTGGAACAGACAGCTGCAGTGACAAGCACCAAGGCTGGGCCAACCCCCCAGCCCTAGTGAAAGCGGAAGCGGACGAACCTTGCAGTACGGGCACTTCGGACGCCAGGCTCATGCAATCTTCTACAGTCCCAATAATTCGGAGAGTCTACCCAGCAGGAGTACCTAAGCAAGGCAATCCGGCGCCCCACGGACACATCCGACCGTCCTTCCCCTAACTTCAAGTTATCCAGGGCTAGGCGGAACTCAGACTCACCGGAGCGACTTATATCCCTAGTACCCTACCCTAGAGCGAAGCCATGCATGGGTAGACCCCGTCATCATATACCTGATAGACCCCCTCAATCCTGTTTCCTTTTCTTCATAAGATCATACTGGAGGCCTTAAACCACCAGTACTTGGCCCAGCATATGGCTGCGGAAAGACGCCATGACTTTTGGGGGGTTGGGCCCCGCTTGGCAGGCCGTTTATGAAATTCATCAATGGCGGCCCCAAACCTGGAAAGCTGTCCAGCTTGAAAAAAAAAAAGAAGGCCCAAGGAATGGTGGTTCAATTCCTTTGGATGGTGAGCGAAGCGTCCCAAAATGAAGGCCTTGACCTTGAACCGATTGTTGCAGAACCAGGAGCCCAGCTCAAGGATGATGCCCAGCTTTAAAAAAAATAGCTGCAGTGGGCCAAGTGCTGGTGATTTATTCCTTAGCCTAAGGATGGTGAGAAAACTTCCCACTCAGTCTGGTTTAATTCCTTATAGCATCGGTGAGGAAAATTCCCAAAATGAAGGGCCTGGCCTTTAACAGATCATTGTAGAACCAGTAGCCCGGCGCAAGGATGATGGTGAGAGAAATTTCCTAAAATGAAGCAGTCGAAGCGTCGACTCCAGCAACGTAATCATCAACAATAAGTCAACTCAGCATCTGTCGTTAGTATTGTCACAATCAACAAAGGGATGCAAGAAAAGAGAAAGGACGAGAGAGAGAGAGAGAGAGAGAGAGAGAGAGAGAAAAGATGGCAAGAAAACAGAAGTAGACAGGATATCATCCCGAACGCGACGATAAAATTAAACCATGAAGCACAGTAACTAGCGGCAGTGGCAAACCAGGAGCCCGGCGCAAGGATGATGGTGAGAGAAATTTCCTAAAATGAAGGCCTTGAGGCTTGAACACATCCCACCAATAGATGGAGCGGTTTAAAAAAAAAAGAAAAAGAAAAAAAAGAAAAGAAAAAGAGGCTTGAACACATCATTGCAGAACCAGGAGCACGGCTCAAGGATGATGCCCAGCTGCACAGCTGCGTCCTGTACAGCTGGTATTGACCCACCATCCCCATGTCGACTTCTCTGAGATTTTATTTCCTGTTCTTTGCTGCTGAGGTCTACATCCTGTAAGAGTCTGGGCCCTCTTACGCGACTTCGTCAAACCACCAGTACTTGGCCCATACGTCGGCCGCGGGGAAAGATAGAGTAGATTCTGAAGCGTTTCTAGTTGGATGAATTTGGGCGCTCCCCTAGTGGCCCATACATAGGCTGCGAGGAAAAATAGAGTAGAAGCCCTTCTACCGTCTTCCCCCAACACACCTCATTCTGACTGTATCTGGCTGGAAACATACCTTGTATACTTTCCCTTTCAGGGTGCGTTATGTTCGGGGGAAGGTAGCCAGATGAATTTGGGCGCTCCCGTAGTGGCCCGTTCCCGTAGTGGCCCGTTCGTTCAGCCCACGGCCAGCTAAGCTAAGTTGAGCTAACCACAAGTACTTGGCCCATACGTCGGCCGTGGGGAAAAATAGGGTAGAAGCGTTTCTCGTCAGATGAATTTGGGCGCTCCAGTAGTGGCCCGTTTAACCCACGGCCGGTCAGCTAATACACGGCCAGGACTTTAGGTAGTGGTGGTGGTTTAAACTTTAAGCCACCGCTACCTTTCACAGGCAAACTCGAAGCACCTATATGGTCTACACCACGGGAGTCTCGCTGCACTACTCTGGACATCCACAAAAGACAAAAATCATGGCCGTGTATCTTTCCATATTCTAGAGGAAGATTCACTATCGTTTTGCACATTTCGAGAGTACTGCAGCCAGGCCCCGCATTCTTCAGGTGAACTGTGCTACCGGACCAAGATGGGTGGCGTGCGCAGTTTTTTTCCATCTTGCCAAAAAGAGGCTAGGAGGTAATGGTGATTTAAAACTGACAGTTTGTTTTTTTTTGTTGAAAGAAATTGGGCTTCGTAAAAGATTCCACATTTTTTAGCATTTTTGCGTCCCCACGAAGTAAGACCATCGATGGTCCAGCATCTCCAGGACGTTGCACCATCTGATGTACCTGGACGTATTGTGGTCCAGATTGCATCTTAGGCCCGAGGGTCCAAAATAAAAATTAAAAAGGTTTTAAAGTAAAGAAAATTCAGATGGTACCGCAAACTGGGGATGTCCGCGGACCATCAATGGTCGCACATCGTGCGTGCGGAGACTAAAATGTGAAAAAAAATAATGGCTTTCTTAGGAAGCCCAATTTTGTTCAATGATTGAATGATTGAATGATAGAGCTTGATATTTGTTTTTTCTTTTTGGGCCCCTCGACGGAACGAGGGACCTGTGAAAAATTTGCGTAAGCTGCTTAGTGTGCTCACCACACGGTATTCTTTAGTAAAAGGGGAAGAATAGTACGCCAATTGAGGTGTTTCCAATTGGAGTTCTTCTCATTTTGCTTCCCGTCTCTCCAAATGATTGTTCTCAGCAACTGATGCTATCTTCTGCCCTTTTCCCCCAGGCTAGCCAATCCGGATCAAAATCTGTTATCCTTTTTTGTTCCAAGGAAAGGATTTTTTTTTTTTTTTTTTTTTTTTTTTTTTTTTTGTGTGTGGGGGGGTRGGGGGGGGGGGAAGGGAGAGGACCTCTACGCAGGCGGCTGAGGCGGCCACTTACCAAGGTGATATAAAAGGCTCCATCTGTTGGTGGGGAGCAACACCTGCTGGAAACTGGCTCCATCTTTTTTTTTTTCTTTTTTTTTTTCCATCATGGTCCCTGTCACCCTGATACATCATTGGCAAGTATAAAGTACTATAAACAAAGATGCGGGCACATTTTCTCAAGGTAACCACAAAGGGAAGCAGCAGGGGTGTGGTCCCATTAGCAGTCGGATAGGAGTTTGGCCGATCCAGTGTGACACGGAGTGGCAGGGGGATGACAGGTTCATTACGAATTTCTGGGGTGAGAAAACAGGAGGAAGGCAAAAAAAAAAAAAAGAAACAGAGACCTCCCACCTGAAATCACAGCAGAGTGCTTCCCAGCCATCAGATCACAAATGATCTGATGGTGGTGGTTGCAACAACAGTGCAGAAAGTAACTGCCACATTTTCTGGAATAAACTCGACTTCTGTCAGCAGTGATCCTGACACTCCCCATATACTCCGTGATTGAAGGAGGGCTCCACCCAATGAGATAATTGCACAACAGCAAGCAAAATACTGAAAATCTTCTATCCAGTGGGCCTATGGCCGACACGTTTTTTCCTGGGGTTGGCCATGCCCCCAACGGATTGAAAAGATTTTGGCGGGAATCTTCCTTTGCACCGGCATGCCCAGTGTTAAGGAGAGGAGGAGGGGAACCAAGATCTCCTTACTTTTTCGGGTAATACATGGAAAACACTGACCGTGGGATCACGGCTACTGCACGGCAGGATTTGGGTCACTCAACTGCCACACAAACTCTTTTCTATCCTATCCGGTTGCTAGTGGGACCATGCCCCAGGAGACTAATTAAAGTACCCAGTCCTACCCTGATATCCCTCAATAAACTATGCACCTACTTGAAAAACTGTGCACATACTTGAAATAACTGTCTAACAGAAAAAAAATGTAGAGAGAAAAAAGAGAAACTAATAAAATTATCAATGCGAGAAAAAAAAAAAAAAAAAAAAAAAAAAAAAAAAAAAAAATTTTTTTTTAATTTTTTTTTTTTTTTTTTTTTTTTTTTTTTTTTTTTTTTTTTTTTTTTATTGGGCCCAGTGCCCAAGGCTGATATTACCAATAAGAAGATTGAGGCCGGGGTCCTCACATTCTGCCCGGAGTAACCGAACCGAACTTGCTGAGAACCGGGCTCAGCGTCCCTCATATGGTGATGATAATGATCATGATGATGATAGTGATACTGCTGATGATGATGCTAATGATAATGAAGATAAGTGCAAAAAGGAGACTATGCTATATCATCAATTCTGACCTCCTAATCTTAGAACAACTCCTAGCCCTCCCTATACCAGGACATTGTGACTTAGAGACAGTACCAACCTAACCAACGTCTACCATGGCTGTTCTCTTCTCGCTCCCTTTGCCCCCCCTGTTCACCATTGGATTGCCTTCCTCCCTCAGCAAACCCCAGATTTCTCTACAAGGCCTCACACTCCTGCCATTTGCAGGTTACAGGGCAACGCCCCAGCTCCGGCCAGCGTCGTTCTGGCATCGGCAAACCAGGGGCTCAGAACAGAGCAACTCTGTAGACACCAGTCCAGGTTCAACCATCTCTGAAATCCTATATCCCGATTGTGGAAGAAGTCTAGATGCTGCCAAAAATTTTAGAACACCAAAAAGCTTAATATAACATATTGAGATGATGATACTAATGATGATGATGATGATGATGATGATTATGATGATTTTATTTTATTTTATTTTTTTAACATGATTGAGACAATGATGATGATGATGATGATGATGATTAGTATGTAGAAAAAGTAGAAAACTATGCTTTATCAGCACTTCTGACCTCCTAATCCTAGAACACCTCCTAGCCCTCCCTGTACCAAGACATTACATCTCAGAGACAATACCCTCCTTACCAATGTCAACGGTAGCTGACCTGTTCTCGCCACCTAGATTATCCCTGACCCCATAGGTTGTCAAGGCAGCCCCCCCGGTTCGCCACTGGATTGCCTTCCTCCCTCAGCAAATCCCCAGATCTCTCTACAAGGCCGCACACTCCTGCCAATTGCAGATTACAGGGCAACGCCCCAGCTCGGCATCGGCAAAGCCAGGGGCCCGGAACAAGGCAACTCTGTAGATATCGGCCTAGATTCGACCATCTCTAAGATCCTATATCCCGAATGAGGAAGGAAGCCAGATGCCACCAAGAATTACCGAGCACCAGTAAGCATGATATAACATGGATGATGATAATGATGATGATGATTATGAATATGATTATAATGAGAAGATTCGAAAAATTTTCCCTGCCTTCCTCCATTCCCTCCATTCCCCTGTCTATCCCTTCACCCTAGTCTGCCCCCGCTGGGATTTAAAGCCCAACCCCATAATAGAGTATTCCTCACAATCTGCCCGTGCCCCCTCCAGGGTTTCACCCCCCTCCTAATGAAACCCCTGCAGAGCAGGGCTCTCCCCATCCCTTACCACAAATTCAACCTATTTTTATGAAATGTCAGATAAAATTACGAATGTAGGAAGGAACATTTATGTCTCTTCCATATAAGGAAAGAGTTAGTCAAATAGTCAAATAATTTATGACTAAGTTATTGATAGTAGGACTTGAGAGTAGATAAACGTGATTAAAAAAAAAAAAAAAACATTAATTAGAGATCTTCACCTGGAATTTTAGGTATATAAAAATACCATTTATGTTAGTTAGACAAGAAATTGAGGTTTCGAAGAGAAGAAAGATCAGGAGTGTTTGAGACTTTAGTTAAGATATTAGTTATAGAAAAGTAGTTAGGTTCGTAAATGGGATGATACTGAGATGATGAAATTAGTGGTCAATTTGATTATTAGAAGCACAATAACAAACTTACTTCAAAAATAATGAAAATGAAGATGATGATGATGATGATTATGATGATGACGACGGCGATAACAATGATGATAACGATGTCAATGAAGATCCAGCCTGTCCTCCTATAGCCACTTTACCTCAATGATGATGATGAAGATGATGGTGATGATGGTGATGATGATGATGATTACGACGGCGATGACAATGACGATAATGATGACAATAAAGATCCAACCTGTAGCGGACCTCGGGTTGGCCTGTGAGACCAGCCCCTTGGCCTGTTCTCACAGCCCTGTGTTGTATTCGGGGTAGGTCAGTCCAGGCCGGTACCTCTGTCGGTACCAGCCAGTCCAGTCCATTTCTGTCAGTCCGCTGGGGTATACCCCAGCCATTGTCTGTTTTCAGTCTCATTCTAGTACGTGCGTTGGAGTCTTGCGTGGGGAGCTGCGTTGTGCCATCTCGCTCCCCCCCCCTTCTTCCTCCATATCCATCTCTGTGTCACTAGCGGAGCACCACACCTGGTGGGTCCGCTACATTGGTATCGGAGCGGGAACGGTCCCCGCCCCCACCCACCACACCGCACAGCAGGGAAATACGGCAAAACCCGACAGTCGGGTTTTTGGCTGCTTTCCGAACGTTTTCGGCCGAAAAAGTGGGAAAAAACAACGAAGAAAGGTGTTGCATCACGACGCGTGCGCTCCACGTGGCGAAAAAGGAAGCTGCATCACGACACGTGCGCGCGAGCGCCAAGGCCAAGGCATGTGCGCGCGCGCCCATGTTGCCCCGCTGCCCCGCTCCGCTCCCGAATTTTATATTATCAAAATCCGAGATCCAACTGCTGCCACTAAGGTTTGAACCCAGGCATCTGCTGAGCCATGCACGTGCGTAAGCAACCTCATAACACACTCGCCACAGTGTGTCCATGGCTTTGAAGCACAGCACACTCGTGTTGAAGAGGTCCCGTGCTGGCTATTTACCCTCCCCCCAGCAGCGAAGTTGCTATTTACCCCCCCCCCCCCCCCCTTTGCGGCTGCTGCTGCCTGTGCACGTGGCCATCTCCACGGCCACGTGGCAGCCTGTGGTGGGACTGAAGACCACCCTGCTTAGGGGGCTGCTCTACAGTGGAGAGGGTCTGCTCACACAACAGACCCTACATCTGGACATCTGCAGAAGTGTTGCTGGGGGCTGATCAAGATCTCAGCCCCCTCCCTCTCTCCTCCAACTGGCTGCTGCAGCAAAGACCAAGACCCTCCTGGTCTTGGTGTACCTTGTGCCCTTGGAGACACCAAGGGCCAGGTATCACTCCCTTCTCCCCTCTCCCTCTACTAACCCACTCTCCTCTTACTCACCCCTTCTCTTTCCCCCACCTTCCACTGCATCTTTTCTCTCCTCCTTTCATCTTCCTCACCCCACCTTTCTCCCACCACCCATTCTTTTACTCTATTTTTTTCATCTCTTCTTTTCTTTCCTTCTTTCTCCTTCTTTCTTGATCCCTGTCCACCTTTCCCCATCCCTCCTCTCCCCCAACTACCT
>BFEA01000017.1:3533091-3549667 GCA_003427395.1 Chara braunii | reverse complement strand
ACATGTATGCTAGTTAGTTGCTTTTGCTTTCCTAGGACATCTATGTTAGTTAGTTGCTTCTACTTTCACTTAGGCTGTTAGCTGTGACATTGYTGTTTTGTGACATTTTATATCCTAGGTTGCATCGCATGGACTCAGCATGGAGCTTGCTCCGCATCCTAGACTACTCAGGTTTTCTTTTCTTTGGTAGAGTTCCGCTTCTTGGCGGAAGCATGTTTGTATATAGGCGATCCATCACAGGCCAAGGATCGTGTAGCGGACCTCGGGTTGGCCTGTGAGACCAGCCCCTTGGCCTGTTCTCATAGGCCTGTGTTGTATTCGGGGTAGGCCAGTCCAGGCCGGTACCTCTGTCGGTACCAGCCAGTCCAGTCCAGTCCCGTCAGTCCATTGGGGTATACCCCAACCATTGTCTGTTTTCAGTCTCATTCTTCACTTGCACATTTTGGAGTACGTGCGTTGGAGTCTTGCGTGGGGAGCTGCGTTGTGCCATCTCGCTCCCCCCCCCTTCTTCCTCTATATCCATCTCTGTGTCACTAGCGGAGCACCACACCTGGTGGGTCCGCTACACAACCTCCCGTACTTTGATGATCAAGATAATAACCCTGACACGTATTTCTCTCACAATGTTGTTGATGATGGCGATAACATTTGTGCTGCTAATGAAAAGCATGATGAGCCTATAATGATCCTCCCTGATTATGTTGCTGATGATGATGAAGATGACGCAGAACCTTTCTTCAAAAAACACACTGAACAACAATTTCGTCAAAATAGACATATTTTATTTTTTGAACGAAATTGAAACCTCATAAATTAGAGAGATTTAGGTGGAAATTTCAAGCTCTTGAGGGTCCGGCGTCTTACCCCTTGGATGTATCTAGACTTAGCTGGACTCCAAGGGCCTGGATGTATCTGGACTTAGTTTGCATCCATGGGGTAGGGCGTTTTCAGAACGTCGTACCCCCTGGAGCTGAAAATATCGACCTAAATCGGACCGATTTTTTAGTTTTCAATTTCGTTCAAAAAATAAAATATGTCCGTTTTGACGAAATTGCTATTACTGGATGTCTCCTGCCAATCCTCCTCCCACTCCTTCTGTTTTTCACTTGCCTCAGCCGACCTCCCTCCACCTAAGAAGATGAACGCAAGCTAAAGAGCATGAGTGACTCGTCATGAAACCTCACTTTCAATCGAAAGCAGGCCCCCCTCCATGTCGTATGCTAACCTGCAGCATCACTGGATGGAACACGAAGCAAGAAGATTGCAACAATGTGCGTTCAAGAGGCAGGGGAACACCAAGTGACTTCTTAGATATCGTCTGCCTTCTCACCCTCCGTTCTCATCAGCCCTTGTTCATAGCCGCCCGCCCAACAGTGCTCATGCCCACCCAACAGCGCTCCGAGTCGCATGGCAACGCATGTCCGCCCAGCAGCACGCGCATGGCAGCGCCCGCCCAGCAGCGCTCACATGGCAGCGCCCGCCCAGCAGCACTCGCATGGCAGCGCCCGCATGGCAGTGCTCACATGGCAGCGCCCGCCCGGCAGCGCTCGCATGGCAGCGCCCGCCCAGCAGCGCTCGCATGGCAGCCCCCGCCTGGCGGCGCCCGCATGGCAGCGCCCACCCGCCCAACAGTGCTCATGCCCACCCAACAGCGCTCGCATGGCAACGCATGTCCGCCCAGCAGCGCTTGCATGGCAGTGCCCGCCCAGCAGTTGTCGCATGGCAGTGCCTGCCCAGCAGCACTCGCATGGCAGCGCCCGCCTGTGACAGATCAGACCGGGCAGTGTTCCTGGTGGATGGCTCTGCGGGCTCCACAGAGATTCTGAACAGTTCCATCAGAAAGCAAAAAGAAACCAGCATATAATCTTATATTACTTTTGTAAACAAAAGTTCTTTATTAGGTTCCCGTGCCCAAGGCAATATACACAGGATGAAGAGAGTTTTAGATTCAGAGGCAGCAAGGCCTCCAATCCTTCTCTGTGAGGTGGAGCCCCTCCCCTGTAGCAAAAGGCATCCATATGCAGAAAAAAAGGAGCTGGCAACACTTGTCTAAAGTTTATAACTTTATACAAAATGCCAACTACAAGAAGAGAGTTTATATCTACCGCGTCGGAACAAAAAGAGGAAAGGGTCGTAGTAATAACAAAGTTAACAAACACAAAAGGACTAATCAATGGGACGACCCCCGGTTTGTCCTCCCAGTCAAGAGTTTGGATTGAGCATAGAAAGAGGACACAGTAATAAAATTGGAAGGACACACACATCCATTGACCCAAATGAGCCAAACTATGAGAGGACAGCAGCTAGTGGCTTCACAATCTGCCCAACCTCCTGACCCTCAAGTCTGGACCCCGCCCCAACCCCAAAGTCTCAGCCACCCCCCTTTGGGACCCAATTATGATGGTATCACAACCCCTACAGCCTCCGCAACTCCCCGACCCCTCCCAGCACCCCCCGCCCCCCCCCCGGTCAGGAGGCATCCCCAATGGGCAGTGAAGCTAGCCATGGCGGACATTGACATCTGCTCGCTGACTGTCAATTATGGATTAATCCAAGCAAAAGCAAAGAAAAAAACCGCCATATGGAGTATGTTAAAGAACCCGGTCAATGGGGGTTGGCCCGATGCAGTGTGTGTTCAAGAGACACACCTGCAGGACACCCCGGCACACACAGCACAAGCAAAGTTCATCTGGCCATATATGTAAGCTACGAGGCGCCCACAAAGGAGAGGGCATCAGCAGGTGTAGCAATCTGCCTCCCCCTCTCCTCCAAACTCAGAAGACCACAAACTGTGGACTATGACAGGCAGCAATGAAGGTGGGTTAGTCTTTTTTTTTTCTTTTGGGGGGGGGGGGGGGGGGGGGGGTTAGTCTTAAGGTAGCGTATGAAGAGGATGAATTTTACTTGGTCTGTGTATATGCACGGTAATGCACCCAACAAACCGATAGGTAAAATAAACCTACGACTCTCCCTTTTCCAGCAGCTGCAAGATGATGGCCCAGTCATAATGGCAGGCGGCTTCAACTTAATCTGCCAAATCCATTCTTCCGGGTCAAGAGGGAGGTTTGCAATTGGGGTCTTGGGGTGGTACACCCTCCATCCCTGAATTGACGAAATGTACACACGATCCTCTGGGGAGGGACCCGGGGAAAGGAGGTGGTCCCTATTTAGCATAAACAGGCTTACCAGGGCTCCATCCGAGAGCAAGTGAACAATCTGTCCTATCATAGACTGGTCATCGGGGGAGAAAACAACCATCCAATCCGCTTCCCGGAAAACAATTCCTTTCTTAGAAACCACCAGTACTTGGCCCTGCTATCCGCCGTGGAAAGAAATAAAGTAGAAACGCTTCTAGTCGGATGAATTTGGGCGCTCCTGTAGTGGCCCGTATGTTTCCTAAAATTGTGGCCTGTTGATGGGAACAACTTTAGGAAGTACTGGTGGTTTAAGATTTGTACCCACGCCAGAGAGATAACAAGGATTACTTGTTCTTGACAATCTGCATGTTGTTGGCAGTGGTGGGCATAATAAAGAGTCTTTCTCAATTGGTCAACTGTTTTACAGTCTTTCTTTGATGAATCCCACAAATCCTTAGTCCTCAACACCCCCCATTTGACCCCGCGTGACTATGGTATGGCTGAACTATTCAGTACACATCCATAGTTGTCCCTAATCCATCTATTACCAAAGAGTGGTGGAGGCGACACTCCACATACCTTGAGGGAAAAGGTTTATTGGGCAAGGGAAGTTGCCGCCAAGTTTTCAATAATGACACCCATATGTTATCAAAAAGCAGATCATTTCTAGCTGCCGCTCTGCTCCGTTCAACCTTGGACGGAGGCCACCCTCTAGGTGTACTCCAGTATTTGTCCTCAATCCATGAAAGAGGATGCGTGCCATCTGTAGACGGGAGGGCGGCGAGGGCCAGCTTCCTGAGTTGCTCCAAGGCCAGCCTTATCCAAGGTTTGTCTATGGAGAGGATCAGATTATTGACCCACAGTGACTGTAAAGAAAGTGCTTTACTTTGAAGGGTGAGGTATGAGATTCCTAACTTGAACCCCCCTCGTGCTTTGGGTTGGATGAGAGGGAGTTAGGCTACCCTTGGAATAACCTTCTCTTGTTCATGATTACCTCTCCATAAAAAGGTTGAAATTTGTCTTTGTAGAAGTTTGGTACGTGTTTTGCTAAATGACCATAGAACAAATTTGTACCAACTGGAGGTAAAACCCAATAAAAAGCGCCACAAAAGGCCAAGTCAACAGTTCTTGCAAGAAAGGTCAATCAGAGAGTCAAGAAGCTGAGAGGAACAAACGAGACAGAGCCCGAGTGGTCAGGCTTTAAGCGTAGAGTAAATGGATCTCTAGTCCAGCAGCGAAGGGTAGGAGAGAAATAGTACAGGCTAACTTAGGCAGGGGTAAGGAGCGGTACATCCTTCCGGTTGGAAGTGATTAATGTCGGCCTTGGGCCTCCACACCAGAAGAGAGAGGAGCGTGTGAGTGTGTTTTTAATGTAATACCATCTGACTTGCCGGTGGAATGGGAACCAGACTGACACTCCCCAGAATGGACAAGGAGTCAGGACCTTAACGACCTATTCAAAAAAAAAAAAAAAAAAAAAAAAGGAAAGAAAGAAAGACCTTGGGAAATCTATCCATTAACGATCGGATCTCCTCCATATTTGATACAAAGGTTTCCAACATTATAGTTATGTCATCTGCAAATATCGAACTAATGGGTATAGCTTCTTTTGGAATACCAGAGATTTGTAACTAGACCGAAGATTAGCCCTTCGTGCCTCCATAATGATTAGAATCAGAAAGGGGGTCAAAGGGTCTCCTTGTCTGACCGATCGTTGAAGATGGATCTTCAGAGATAAAAAACCATTCACTTATACTCTCGTTGTGACATTGAAGTGTAAGATATTTACCCAATGATGTATGTTAGGACCAAAATTCATTTTAGTGAGACAAGTGTCAAAAAAACGCCAATCCACATGATCGGAGGCTTAAACAGATGAAGTAGCGGGGGGAGGGGTGGGGGAAAGGAAGGGGTACAAAGAGGGTAAAGGAGGGGGATAATGGGAGAGAAGCGTGGGGTATAGGGGGGAAGAGAGAATAGGGATAAAAGGGGTGGGGGTAGGGAGGATTCCTCACATATTTCAATCCTTTGTAATCTAGTTATTTTCATCAAGTTTCTTTCTCAAGTAACTTGCTATCTACTCGGGATTTTCTTTCCTATCTACTTTTTAATTTGTCATAATACAATCACTCAATCGTAATTTTAAAAACCAATTCAGTTATCATCATAGTCATCATAATCACCATGTTTAATTAATATCTCAACTAACATCCGAATAATATCATATTTGATTAACATCTCAACTAACATCTGAGTATATTCTCGATCATGTCTATCTTTGAATCTTGGATTTCGCATTAAATTGACCTATATGATATTTCAAAAATTCATAATTAATTAGTCATTGATTGTTGTATCCTTTATTATTCCCTAGTTCTTTCAATCTGGTCACAGGCGTTTCATGTCTGATTTTCTTTTGGAATTTTCACTGCATTTTTCATAGTATTCAAGTATGACTTTAATTGTTATTATATGGATACCTAATTTATCTAGTAAATTTCTCCACTTTATAGTTCTTTCTATTATTAATCTGTTTCCTCCTCCTTGGGCGTCAATGTTTTTTCCGACGGAGATTTGAGGTAGCAATGGAGAGTTTCACTCTCCAGGGGTGACACAAGGGGGAGGTGAAGCCTTGAAGGGGATGAGGGCAGAATTAAGTGGTTGTCCTATTTTAGGGCAGCGGTGTGGGTACACATCCCAACGGTGGCATATTAGGGCTATATAGGACACAAAGGCATACTTTGAGTGGGAACTATATGCCTTTATAAGATGGAGGGGGGAAAAAAAGGTCTCGGGGCAATCCATTTCGGAGGAGGCAACGTTGGGGTAGGTGGGGGAAGGAGGGGGGGGGGGGGGSGAGAAGGGGGATTTTTCTAACCCTTGATGTAACCTGTACTACGCTGGGTGTCTAGGAGACAGATGGTTGTCTTCAAAGATCCAACTCACGTATAGTATATTACTAATCATGCTATATCAAGCTTACCTGATTTTTTGCAATCCTAGGCGACATCTTGTTTTCCCTTTTATATAAGCTACATGATTTTAAAGAGGGTAGAATTCGGGTTGATGTCATCAAAGCAGTTGTGTTATGTGCTCTTGGTTTACTAATGCTAGAACGACGTTGGTTTGTGCCAGAGTGTAACTCTGTGACCTTTTTGCAGCAGGAGTGTGAGGCCTAGTTGAGAGATCTGGGGATATGTCGAGGGAGGATGGCGATCCAGTGGCGAACTGGGGAAGGGGGTTGCCATGACAATCTAAGGGGATAGGTATCATCTTGACAGGGAGATCACGACAACCATTGCTGGTTTTAGTTAGGAAATATCGTCTATGGTATGTTGTGTTTAGTATGAGGGCAGCTAGGTGTTATTCATGGATACCGAGGTTAGGCTTTGCTGTTGTGGCATAGCCTCCTATAGTGTTTGTGCCACGATTTTCTTTAATTTCTAATTAGTTGAACTATGATAGCTTATTTGGCGTTCAATCTTCCCAGGAGATACCTCGATTTTTTTGTTATGTTAGATACGAAGTTTCAGAGATGGTGGAAGTTGGTCCAAAACCGTTCAAAGTTGTGATGTTTTGTGCTCTTGGTCTGCCGATGTTAAAAGAGAAATTTCTAACCCTTGATAAAACCTATACTACATTGGGTGTCTGGAGGACAGATAGTTGTCTTCAAGGATCCAACTCACATGTAGTACATTACTAATCATGCTCTATCAATCTTACCTGATTTTTTGCAATCATAGGCGACATCTGGTTTTCCCTTTTATATAAGCTACATGATTTTAAAGAGGGTAGAATCCAAGCTGACGTTATCAAAGCAGTAACTGTTGTGTTATGTGCTCTTGGTTTACTGATGCTAGAATGACGTTGGCCGGTGCTTGAGTGTAGCCATGTGACCTGTTTGCAGGAGGAGCGTGAGACTTGGTAGAGAGATTTGGCGACATGTCGAGGGAGGATGGCAATCTAGTCACGAACTTGGGGGGGGGCCGCCATGACAACCTAGGAGGATAGGTATCGTCTTGGCAGGGAGATCACGATAACCATTGTTAGTTTTGGTTAGGAAATATCGTCTCTGGTATGTTGTGTTAAGTATGAGGGTGGTTAGGAGTTGTTCATGGATGTCGAGGTTAGGCTTTGCTGTTGTGGCATAGCCTTCTATAATGTTTGTGCCACGATTTTCTTTAATCTCTAATTAGCTGAACTATGATAACTTATTTGGAGTTCTATTTTTTCAGGAGACACCTCAATTTTCTTCTTATGTTAAATACAAAATTTCATAGGTGTTAGAAGTCGGTCCGAAGCTGCGCAAATCTGTGATGTTTTGTGCTCTTGGTTTGCCGATGCTGAAAAATATTTTTCAAACCCTTGATGTAACTTGTACTACATTGGGTGTCTGAGAGGCAAATAGCCGATCCAGGGCACGTGTAGTATATTACTAATCATGCTATATCAAGCTTACCTGTTTTTTTGCAATCCTAGGCGATATTTGGTTTTCAATTTTATATAATGAACATGATTTTAAAGAGGGTAGAATCTGGGTTGATGTCATCAAAGCAGTTATGTTTTCTGCTCTTGGTTTACTGATGCTGGAACAACGTTGGCTGGTGCTGAGGTGTAGCCCTGTCACCTGTTTGCAGCAGGAGCGTGAGACCTGGTAGAGAGATTTGGGGATATGTTGAGGGAGGATGACAATCTAGTGGCGAACCGGGGGGGGCCAGCCATGACAACCTCAGAGGATGGGTATCGTCTTGGCAGGGAGATCACGACAACCATTGCTGGTTTTGGTTAGGAAATATCGTCTCTGGTATGTTGTGTTTAGTATGAGGGCGGCTATGAGTTGTTCATGGATGTCGAGGTTAGGCTTTGTTGTTGTGGCATAGCCTCCTATAGTGTTTGTGCCACGATTTTCTTTAATCTCAAATTAGCTGAATTATGATAGCTTATTCGGCGTTCTATTTTTCCAGGAGACACCTCAAGTTTCTTCTTATATTAGATACAAAATTTCACAGGTGGTAGAAGTCGGTCCGAAGTCGTGCAAAGTTGTGATATTTTATGTTCTTGGTTTGCCGATGCTAAAATAGATTTTTTAAAACCTTGACGTAACTTGTACTACGTTGGGGGTCTGGGAGACAGATAGCTTATCCAGGGCACGTGTAGTATATTACTAATCGTGCTATATCAAGCTTACCTCATTTTTTGCAATCCTAGGTAACATTTGGTTTTCCCTTTTATATAAGCTACATGATTTTAAAGAGGGTGACGTCATCAAGCAGTTGTGTTCTTTGCTATTGGTTTCCTGATGCTAGAACGATGTTGGCCGGTGTTGGAGTGTATCCCTGTGACCTGTTTGCAGCAGGAGCGTGAGGCCTTGTAGAGAGATTTGGGGATATGTCGAGGGAGGATGGCAATCCAGTGACGAACTGAGGGGGGCTGCCATGACAACCTAAGGGGATATATATCGTCTTGAAAGTGATATCACGACAACCATTGCTGGTTTTGGTTAGGAAATATTGTCTCTGGTATGTTGTGTTTAGTATGAGGGCGGCTAGGAGTTATTCATGGATGTCGAGGTAAGGCTTTGTTGTTGTGGCATAGCCTCTTATAGTGTTTGTGCCTCAATTTTTTTTAATCTGTAATTAGCTAAACTATGATAGCTTATTTAACGCTCTATTTTTCCAGGAGACACCTCAGTTTTCTTCTCATATTAGATACAAAATTTTAGATGTGGTAGAAGTCGGTCCGAAGCCGTGCAAGACTCTGATGTTTTGCACTCATGGTTTGTCGATGCTAAAATAGATTTTTCTACCCCTTGATGTACAAAAAGATAGATAGCTGATCCAGGGCACGTGTAGTATATTAGTATATTACTAATGATGTAGCTAATCATGCTATATCAAGCGTACCTGATTTCTTGCAATCCTAAGCGACATCTAGTTTTTCCTTTTATATAAGCTACATGATTTTAAAAAGGGTAGAATCTGGGTTGACGTCATCAAAGCAGTTGTGTTCTGTGATCTTGGTTTACTGATGCTAGAACGACGTTGGCCGGTGCTGGAGTGTAGCCATGTAACCTGTTTGCAGCAGGAGCGTGAGGTCTGGTAGAGAGATTTGGAGACATGTCGAGGAAGGATGGCAATCCAGTAGCGAACTCAAGGTGGGATGCCATGACAACCTACGGGGATATGTATTGTCTTGGCAGGGAGATCACGACAACCATTGGGGTTTTTTATCATAAAATATCATCTCTGGTATATTGTGTTTAGTATGAGGGCCGCTAGGAGTTGTTCATGGATGCCGAGGTTAGGCTTTGTTGTTGTGGCATGGCCTCCTATAGTGTTTGTGCCACGATTTTCTTTAATCTCTAGTTAGCTAAACTATGATAGCTTATTTGGCGTTCTATTTTTCCAGGAGACACCTCAATTTTCTTCTTATATTAGATACAAAATTTCGGAGGTGGTAGAAGTCGTCGATGGAGGAAGGCAGTTCAGTGGCAAGCTTGGGGATATTATTTTATCCTTGATGCAACTTGTACTACGTTGGTTGTGTCGGAAATAGATAGCTACCTACAAAGATCCAACACACGTGTAGTAGATTACAAATCATGCTATATCAAGCTTACCTGATTTTTTGCAATCTTAGGCGATATTTGGTTCTCGCTTTTATATAAGCTACATGATTTTAAAGAGGGTAGAATTCGGGATGACGTCATCAAAGCAGTCGTGTTTTGTGCTCTTGGTTTACCGATGTCAGAATGACGTTGCCCGGTGCTGGGGTGTAGCCTTGTGACCTGTTTGCACCATGAGCCTAAGGCTTGATAGAAAGATTGGGGAATATGTCGAGGGAGGATGGTAATCCATTGGCGAACTAGGGGGGGCTGCCATAACAACCTAAGGGGTTGGGTATTGTCTTGGCAGGGAGATCACGACAACCATTGTTGGTTTTGGTCAGGAAACATCGTTTCTAATATGTGTTTAGTATAAGGGCAGCTAGGAGTTGTTCATGCATAGCAAGATCTGGCTTTGCTATTGTAGCATAGCTCCTACAGTTTTCTTTAATCTCAAATAAGTTGAACCATGATAGCTTATCTGGCGTTCTATTTTTCCAGGAGACACCTTAAATACAAAATTTCAGCGATGGTAGAAGTCGGTTCGAAGCCGTGCAAAGTTGCGATATTTTGTGCTCTTGGTTGTCAATATCAAAATGACACTACTCGGTATTGCGGAGTTGCCTCGCGACCTATTGTAGCAAGAGCGTGAGGCATGGTAGAGAGATTTGGGAACTCGTCAAGGGAGGATGACAATCATGTGACGACCGTAATCTGAGCAGCGGTTGTTTTTTAACTTTCTTTTTTTTCTTCTTTAGTGAATCAGATCACCCAATTTGTTCTTTAAGTGATGCATGTCACAATTACACCGAAAAACTTTTGTAGGGATGACAAAACCTTATGTAGTTAATTTTGTAGCTTTTTCGTAGTCTAGTCTTGTCGTAGTTCATTTGTAGCGTGTTTGGTATTCAAACCCAACGAATCAGAAAGTGGATTTTACTTTTATCAAATAATAGTAGCAAATGACCATACATGAGAACTTAGATGGCCTTTGGACATGTGAAAATCAAGGTTGCCCCTTTTCATGATGCGTTACACCACTTGTTGTGTCAGTCTTTACCAGATGGATGAATTAGCATGGATGCGTGTATATGCCTTAACGTAATCTGAGCAACAATTGTTTTTTTCCTTCTTTTTTTTTTTTTAATGAATCAGATAACCCAATTTGTTCGTTGAGTGATGCATGTCACAACTTCACCCAAGAACCTTTGTAGGGATGGAAAAACCTTATGTAGTTAATTTTGTAGCTCTTTTGTAGTTCAGTCTTGTCATAGGTCATTTGTAGCGTGTTTGGTATTCAAACCCTATGAAGCAGAAAACGGATTTTACTTTTTATCAAAATAATAGTAGCAAATAACCATACATGAGAACTCAAATGGCCTTTGCACTTTTCCATCCTCCTCCCCTCATTCCCCCTTCCGCTAACCCTCGTCTTCATCCTGTGATGAACAGGAACTATACAACCACATACACTCATAATGGACGGCCCACAGTAACATCACAATGACAATAACATTGACTGAGGAAATGCTCACACCACCATCTTCCCCCATAAAAATAAAAGGTACCATCACTATGGTTGTATCTAGATTGCAAATGACCCCAAATACAACTCTGACATGTTTTACTCAGGGGAAGATGGTATAAACTTCGTGAGAGGTAACTGATTGTAACTACCGCAATGTCGACTCATCACATCCTGGAGCTGGAGAAAACGTAACCTTCTCTCCTCTATGGGAACTTAGAGGTAACAAACGGGCTGAAAACGGTGAAGGCATAAATTACAAGGTCAAGTTCGCTACATAACGAGAAAAAGGTTATACAGTTCGCCCATGCGTATATGCTATGACTATGACAGGAGTTGAGCATTCTAAACCCTGAAGCCAACATCCTAAACCCCTGGAACACTGCGTCGTGGACCCTTAAACCCTAAACCCCTAAACTCCTAAAACCTAGACCCTAACCCCCCTAAACCCTAAATCCTGAATCTTAAAACCCTTGACCCTTAAACCCTAAACCCTAGAACCCCTAACCCTAAACATAAAACCCACTCTTGGCACGATGACCATTTTAGCCAATAGCAAGGATTCCAAAGTGAGTTGATTAGCGCAAGGGGAACTCGTAGAGAATGCAGTTTGGTGTTTTGAGAACGACTGCCTTCACCCGGAAATAACCCCCGGACGTTGTATACCAATACCTGCCCCGTGGGCGTTATATTTGTTTATAATGCCCGGTCTTTATGTTAATTAAGTTGGTGGAAACTTTAGTGGGCCCCCAAAATTCCAAAAAAAAAGAGATTTTCAAAAAATGTGTAAAAAACATATGTTGTTGATAATAAAAATGTGACCAACTTTTGGTTGAGGGTCGGTTCAAATTCCCAAAAAAAAGAGATTTTTTAAAAATGTGTAAAAAACATATGTTGTCCAGAATTGCAATGTGACCAACTTTTGGCTGAGGATCGCTTCATAATTCCTTATAAACTCGGAAATAAAAGATATCAACCCTCTTTACAAACCATGCATACCCCCCCCTTCCCCCTTTCAAACCCATGTACACTGCCTTTACAAGGCACTGTGCCCACGTAACATTCAAATATAACACCCGGACATTCTATTCGAATACAATACCAGGGCGTTCTTGAGGCCAAGGACTAGACCCACAGTGATTGCTGGCAGCGGCAGCCGGTGGTTGTCCTGACAGGATAGGCCACCTTCCCTACCCTTCCCCACGTTGATGCTCCCAGCGCAACCCCTATCCCTACTATCCTACCTCAGTGTCAGGACCATCGCCCTACCAGTATCGAGGGCAGTCACCAGACAGCAGTGACAAGCACCCCCTAACACTATAACCCCCACGCTTCTTTTCAAAGTTTTTGGGTGGGAAGCATCGTCCCTACCCTGCCACTAGCACCCCAGTGTGACCAGCACTCAGGACCATCACCCTACCAGTATCGAGGGCAACTTGGACGAAGCACCCCCTAACACTACAACCCCTACCCCCCTTTTCAAAGTTTTTGGGTGAAGTACCATCCCTACCCTGCCACTAACACCCCCACCCCCCTCTTCAAAGTTCTTGGGCAGAACGTCAACGTTTGCAGAAAAATGTCTGCTGAAGCCCGTGCTGAAACCCCACCACTAACACCCTCACCATAAACCCCCCAACCCCCGACCAACCCCTGAAATACCCACTCCCCCAACCCCCCAACCCCCCAAACGAAACTTCTCTGTTCAAAGTTTTCTTTGCGGATTCGGGGAGATCTCGGTCAGCGCAGTCCAACCATGTTTTCAAAAAAAAAAAAATAAAAAAAAAAATTGACCCACTTTTGGACCCAACCGGAATTCCACTTGGACCACCGGGGGTCCAACCGGCCCGGTTGGATCCGGGCCGGTCCAACCGGCCGGTTGCCGGCACAGCCATGAAAAAAAGTGAGTAAAAGCGAAAATCTGATCTTTTAGGGTAAGTTGAATATCCATCTACCAAAATCCGCTTGGCTGCAAGCAGTGCCTGTTCCCCTTCCTTGACCTGAGGCGTAACTTCGATACCAGTGGGGGCCGCTGGGGGGCACCAGTGGTTCTTCCCATCGTTTCCTTGCCCGCCCCTCCATCCTATGTACATTCTCAGAAGAGATTAAGTCTGTCCTTTTGTGTGAAACGGGAAATGCATAATCTAATTTCAAGGGCCAAAGGGTATGGTGGGAAATGGTCCGGGAAGTCCTCTGCTGGCCTCATGGGGCTTTCTGGGCCAATGTCCATCCAATTCTTAAACAGGAGGCGGTAGTCTCGGGGGAAGTCCCTTTCTATCCTATCCTCATGGGGTCCCCTTCCCTCTGGCTCATCCCCTGACCATCGCACCTCTGCCACCCATCCCCCTTGTTCCCCACCTAACCAGTCTTTGGAAAACCTCGCAATTTGTTCCATAATGTCCTTCTTTCTGTGGAGGGAGTCAAGAACCCTTTTGGTTTCCCCGGGGAACGAACAGTCCCCCTGGTGTCCCCCAGTGGTACTTCCGTGTCTCCAAACCAGGGATGTAGGAGGGTACAGTAGGAAGGGAGAAGGTTGGTATTAACGCTTTTTCAACAACCGGCTCATTCAATCCTCTGAATTCAGAGTAATCAATGCTGGCAGGGATCTTCTCAGCTTCTTCTCAGCTTCTTCTTTTGTCTGACTATTTTCCGAATCATTTTGTACAAGGGATGCTGGATCCGTTTTCCAGCAGGTGATGCTCCCCATGCTCCCCACCAATAGATGGAGCCTTTCCCTGGGTGCTAGTGGTGTCTGCTCTTACCAGCACCACTAGCACTGGAGGAAGTGTTGAAAAAAGAAAAAGAAAAAAAAAAGGGTAAGTTGAATATAATGCCCAGGCGTGATTTTCGGGTGAAGACAGTAGGAGGCCGCAGGATTTTACCAACCCACTTTTCCCTCCTCCAGTTCTTGGTAAAGCCGGGATGCCTGGGTCAACCTATTTTCCCGGGCGCCCCGGCCGTGCAAGTGGCCCCGGGCCACTCTGGTAGCCTAGATTAAAACTTGGCCCGGCCGGTCAAGTGGACCCAGGCCACTCTGGTAGCCTAGCCCTCAAAACCATAATTTTATTAATTTATTAATATGCGACATAAATCAGTATGGTTGGAAAAATACTCACCAAACATATCCCATAATTCTCATTCCCACCAACCAGCAAGTCTAGTATAGAGCAGACTCGTCAAAATGAGCACGATCAAACATGTTGCATTTTTTCAATGGAAATCACACTACGTCCGAGCGTATGAAGTGGTCAACCAGGTTAGATGCAGAACAGAGTCCCCGTGAAAGGGATGGGTAAGGCAAGGGGTGGTACGGGTGGGCGACGTTTGGGCTACTAAGAAGGCAAAGAAGTGGAAAGCCTTACCAAAAACAACACGCGCTGGAGGAGCTCATTGAGAGTTTCCCCTCATGTGGTATCCCATACTCAAAAAAGGGCCCAGGTTGGCGGAGGGGGCCTGGGTAGCCCAGGTCGGAGTCCCGGGGCGGGAGGGCCAGGTCCACCTGGTTCGGCTGGACGATGTGCTCGCGGAGCACTACTCCCTCTGCAGGGCAGCGGCGGGCATCCCTTCACATGGATAAGTAAGGACGGGGAGCGGAGACGAGCCTATAGGCCCGATACACCACTTAAGAACTGCCACTGACCCTTGGGAATGACCAGAACAAAATCACTTTGAATCACCTGAGGCCAGTCAGTCCCATGGTCGTATCTTTTGGCCGTCAGCCTTTAAAAAAAAAGGAAGAAGAAGGGTCTGTAAGCTACCTGCACAAGATACAAAATCCTGCGGACTGTCAGTTCACCCCCGGACCTGTCTCTTATCCCCCCCCCCCCCCCCCCAGCAGCTACCATCTTACCCCAAACACAACGCACCCTGATAATGAATGTATACAAGCAATATTTCCGGTCCGATGCAGCCAAAATGAGGGTGCATTGTGTTCATGGGAAGACGGTAGGCAAGGCCCAAACAAAACAAAACAAAAGCCTTTCATGAGCAGAAAATTTATTCCATCCAGACCTACCAGAGTGGCCCGGGACCACCTGCCCAGCCAGGCCAAAAAAAGAAATTAAAAATGATTTTATTTTTTTTTTCAAATTTGGTAAAGAGCTCTTTTTTTTTTTTTTTTTTTTTTTAAAGAATACAAGTCTTTATAAAAGCCGGGAACCGGGCCCGGCATCCCTTACAAAATTAGGTGGGGCCCTCAGCAGGCAAGGCATCACCGGCCAAGCACATTGGGGGCACCACTACATTTCACCCAACAGTCAACTCCACAACCAACTCCACAGCCCCTACCACTGAAAAATCAACGAAAATTGTCGGCAAAATCTAAGTTCATCACCAAGAAACTCTAATCACAACAGTCATGACAATCCTAATTTAGTGACCCAAACTCCACCAACCATGAAAAGAAAACCATACGCAAAAGGAAACTACAATCAAAACCACAGAAAAGAAACCACCGGTCACGCTACTGATCATGTCCTCTATTCATCCAGAGTTACTACCAAGTTCCAACCCCTGCCAATCCACCCTGCCACCCGCGCGGCAGGGGTCTGTGCCCACAGGCCCCAAACTGCTGACAGAGACCCCGCAAACCCACCCATCTCCTCGCGATTCAAAGCGGATAGCACCTCCCCACACTCTTAATACAAAAACACCAAAACCCACCACGATGCTGTTTTCACTAACCAGGGGATTACCTCACCTCCCGCGCGGCAGGGGCCAAAAAGCCCCGCAAAACCCACCCACCTCCTCGCGATTCAGGGTAAGCCCCTCCCTCAATTCTGCATGCACCCCCTACGGATGCTTCCCCGCCCTCCATGCCGAAGCCCCAGTGGAGCAATGCTCACCATTCTGCCTCAAGAATTCAGACGACAGCAGGACACCTGCTTATTAAGATGAAATGAATATCTGACCCAAATTAAACGTCTCAGCAGTAATACCCTGCCTCCCGCGCGGCAGGGGTCAAAGACCCCACAAACCCACCCACCTCCTCGCGATTCAGGGAAAACCACTTCCACTAATCTGCACCTTCTCACAAGGAAACCCCACCACCCACCATCATGGCGTTTCTACAGAGTGGCACTCTCTTTCATTTCATCGCATGCAGATTCTGAAACGCTGCACAAAAATCGCAACAAATTACGACAACTATTACCCAAACGGAGATCACACAAATTGCCTCAACCCTAGTCTAATACGAAACATAGACTATCAAACTATACCTGAAGGCAACTCTAGTCTAATACGAAACATAGACTATCAGCCCCTCCCCAGGTGCTAGTGGCGTCTGCTTCATCAGCGCCACTACCACCGCAG
>BFEA01000017.1:3495730-3506172 GCA_003427395.1 Chara braunii | reverse complement strand
GAGAGAGAGAGAGAGAGAGAGAGAGAGAGAGAGAGAGAGAGAGAGAGAGAGAGAGAGAGAGAGAGAGAGAGTCCAACTTCTTGACAAACATTCCTTTTTTATTGCGGGTGTAGCCGCAACAGGTCCCCCAGTCGATACATAACTACTACTCTTTCTTAGCTCAGACCGAAAGTACCTAGCGTACGCAATGCCGAGACATAACTACTGCTCTTTCTTAGCTCAGACCGAGTGTACTGAGAGCATGGTCTCAGCAGCGCTAAGCAATGTCAAACATAACTACTGCTCTTTCTTAGCTCAGACCCAATAGACTGCTGTCTTCCCCTGAAGAGAACATATGGTCATTATAGCTTTATCTAAACTCGAAGTTTGCCCCAAGTACAGCTAAAAAGCACTGGAGGCTAGGGTAGGGCCCTCCTATACCTCAGCCTGCAAAACCTTTATATTAAAAAAGAAAGAAAGAAAGACCTGGTGCTCTATTTGGGTGAAGACGGTAATGATAAATATTCGGCAACCTCGTTAAAACAATGGAGAGAGCTCGGCGTCGAACGTCACTCCTTTCTGGACCAGTCGTCGCCATGAGGCATAACAAGCCCCATGCGGCAGTAGGGTTTTCCATGCCGCCCACCTCACTCCCTAGTTGTGCCAACTGCACGCTGTAGTCTGTCTCATAAGCTACGTCTCGGCTGACCAGCACACTACCACTGGGCATCACACGGCAGTGCACCCACACCCAAGCCTGTAGGATAAGCTGTCCTTCCCAGATCAAAGTCAGTTAGTGTGCCTGCAGCCTGATGCTGGATAACTCACCGCCAGCTGAATGTGTGGTATGTCTCAGTGACCGCTTCGCTAACAGCCGAACACTACACCAGACGGACAGCATAACTCATTGCCAACTGCAGCGATGTGGCATGCACTACAACAGCTGATCTGGCGAGGAGACGGCCACTCACGACACCACCGTGCCCTCCACACCCTTGCACAGGACCGTCCATTGGACCAAGAAAGGAGGCCGCTGTCAAGCAATGACCCTAAATCCAGACATTGCACGCTCAGCGCCACCCATACGCTCCTACTACCTGCACCAGCTTAGCTTGGTCTGATGCTTAGGAAGCTCTTTGCATAGCCTCTCCACTGACCTTTTTGCCGTTCCAGACACACTTGAACACAAATAAACATAGTTGCGGCACACCAGTGCGCAGTGCACGCGCCGAGGGCGGTGCGCCCTGTGTGTGATTAAAAAAAAAAAAAAAAAAAAAAGGACAGGCCCCAAGAGAGAGAGAGAGAGAGAGAGAGAGAGAGAGAGACAACAAAGGGTCCCCTTCGCGTCAATTCGAGGGCCCCTGCAGGTACCTCGAATGGCTCCTACAATACATGTGGAGCCATTAAGGGCCACTGCAGGTACCTCGAATGGCTCCTACAATACATGTGGAGCCATTAAGGGCCACTGCTTCAATTGAGAAGGATGGCCTCGTCATGTGTATGGCCTCTGTCATGTGTGGAAGAGATGGGGGCAGACCACCAATATATGCTGTGGATTCGAGTTCAAGGCTGTAGCTCGGCAGTTATGGGTCACCAATTCAGCTAGACCCTGTTCGTGTCTCCACGTGATTCTCAGGGCCTCCCTCCACCACTCACCAAGTGTATATAATATTAGTAGAATGAATCTTCTGCTAAAACATGGAACCATACATATGTCTTTTGTGCATTTGGTGAGTAGTGGAGCAGGCCCCACTGGACGTATTCGTAAGAAAACAAAAACCAAAAAACGAGAGAGCCACGGGCATCTTCATCCTAACCCATAACTGCCGACATGCAGACCTGAACGCCAATCTTCAGTATATATCGGTGGTCGGCTGGCCATGGAAAACGCAACTTGTGACGTCTGCGAAGCTTCGCGGAGCAGGTCGTTATTAGACGACTACCCCTTCTTGCGAACTTATCCCACACGGGAGCGGGGACAGCTTCCATACCCCGGCTAAAAGAAAAGTTGGAATGAGCCCTATTTTATGCTTCGCCATTCTGAAACTTCTGGGGGAAGGGCCTGCAGAAATTGGAATTTGGCAGCCCTTACCCAAAAGAAAAATCCGGGCCGGGGGCATGGCCGGTTTCCGAGCTTGCGCGGTGAGTTTAACATTTTTGCCGAGTTGGGGGCCCTGAGAAATTACAAAACCTATACTTTTTCTTTTTTTTTTTGGACCTAATTTTTCCAGTGCGCTGCGCTTCGGTGCGCTGTGCGGTGCGCAATTTGTGCGCAGATCCGCGCACCGAGGTGCGATGCAACTATGCGAATAAACTAGTACCCTTGCTAAAAGGCTTGTTTTCGCAAAACTGTTTGGGACGAATCTCACTTTTAGAAAGCGAAACTGTTCGTGATGAATCTCGCTTTTCGAAACTGCGAGGGTTCAAATCACCTCTTCCACACGTCAACTTCGCTGCCCTGGCAACAAAAAAGATAGAATCTTTTTCTTTACCTTTTTCCCCACTTTACTTTCTTCTGTATGCCTTACAAGTTACGTCATGGATGTCGATCAGACAGCCGTTATGTGCTCGATTGATTCACAACTGAAAACTGCATTCAAATGTTCGTTACTTTCCTCTGCTGACAGGCAGAATGGAGAGCAGATTCACACCATAGCCATGGAGAGATATTGCACAGCGGAAGTCAAAACCAGATATAAAAATTGAGAGAAAAATGTTTCGATCAATCATTTATGAAACCCCCTGTTTTACGTCATGGATGTCAATCAGACAGCCGTTATGTGCTCGATTGATTCACAACTGAAAACTGCATTCAAACGTTCATTACTTTCCTCTGCTGACAGGCAGAATGGAGAGCTGATTCACACCATAGCCATGGAGAGATATTGCACAGCGGAAGTCAAAACCAGATATAAAAATTGAGAGAAAAATGTTTTGATCAATCATTTATGAAACCCCCTGCTCTCCTCCTCTCAATCGAAGAACTCGAAGGATCCCAACCAGGAATTCAGTTCCACCTCCGATTAACCCCCCACAATACACTTCAACAAAGTTTCAGTGAAACTTCACCTCTCCCTACGACCCCCAGCCTCTAATGATAGTTCACTGTTCAAACAACGTCCAATCATACCCCGAGCCTCTGAGCACAGGCGCTGATCTGGCATGAGCCAGGCATCAAACAGCAGCGCCATAAACCGCTGTGAAGAAGAGGGTGAACCTCGATGAAGAGGTGATGGCTGCACTGGTATGGCAGCAACCAGCAACAAGCCGCTTGATGAACAGCAGCGTCCTTCAACCCCCACGAACAGCAGCGTGATGGCAGTGGCATCAGCACCTGGAAGACCTACTTCAGGTGCTGCCTCCTCAAGCAGCAGAGCACCCCAGCTATGGCTGTTTAAGTTCCCCCCGAAGTTGAAGAAGACTGGGCGCTGGAAATAGTGCTGCCCACGTCGCCACTTCCAAAGAAAAATGAAAAGAGAACCCGAAATTCGTCGGCCTCCGCCTACTTCTACCCGACTTCCCTAGACCTACAACACAGCAGCCACCTACAAACCTATCTGACGTCCAAACAGTCGAGATCTACCCGACTTCCCTAGACCTACAATTTGTTGGCCTCCGCCTACTTCTACCCAACTTCCCTAGACCTACAACACAGCAACCAACTACAGACCTATCTGACATCCAAACAGTCAAGATCTACCTACATGCATCTAGATGGAAACCTTGACCAAAGGCCCAAGACTAGGACACACAAAAGAAAGGCCTACGGGCCTACCGGTTTCCACAAGAGCAGAAAAGGACAAAACAACAAGGCTGAAAGGCCTAAGACTGCCAAATAGAGACTACTAGCGACAGGTTCAAGGATCAAGCCCAGTAGGACTCTAAGCTAGTAAACAACACACACGAAATATAGGTCACGGTATCAAGTCCCGCAAAGGCTCAGAACTGGGAAATGGCAAACACAGTCACACATTGTTAACACCAGCAACGTGCAATTCATTGCAAAGCCAAACACGACAAGAACTGGGACGGTTTTTTTTTTTTTGTTTTGTTTTTTTGTTTGGGAACTGGGACAAGTCTGATTCCAAGGGTCGCATAGTACGACCCATACTAAAACAGTGCCCAAAAGAAAAAAATCCCTACTTGCTTCTTCTGTCCCTGAGTGCACCCCGAATCTTCTTCCTTTTTTTGACTTTTTTTTCTTCCTTTTGCCACCTTGGATACCATATGATCACTATCATCTGGCAACATTGTCTAACAGGCCTGTGCCAATAGTGTGGAGAAGAGTAGAGTTGTTTCTTTCTTTCTTTCTTTCTTTTCTTTTCTTTGGAGATCCCTTGCTACTCCTATTCTGGTGAGGATTAGTCCTGTTCCGACTCCACCGGCCTGGGGAACTATTGTGTCGAAAATGCATGTGTAGTCATTGTATACCCAACTTCAGTGTTTCACCACGTAACGGCCTGGGGAACCCTAACAGCATTGATTACTTGAATTTACTTCCCTTAGAAAGGATTGACTGCCAGTCTTGCCCATCCATTCAGGAGACTGTCTGTTCCCTCTGTCAATATAGGGCTCAAGTTCCCTCAACCCAAAAAGACATGTGGAAAGGACTGCTAATTTCTAAACAGCCAAGTTCCCTTTGTCCTTTTTCCTTTTTTATTGTGTGAGAACAGACGCCTGTCACACAACGCTGAGGCAAAGACGATATATCTTACCTTCTTCTCATTCTCCAATATTTCCCTTATACGCCTGTACGCAGCGGTAGTGCATAAGTTCTGCACAATGTCCATAAGATAGATGATCAGAGAGAAAAGTTCAGAAAAAGCATGTGTCAATTCCGGTCAATTTGAGCCGAGTAGATCAAAATCCACACATCTCGCAGATGACACAACTCACGTCAACGCAATTCATTAAGCACAAAAGTACACACAAGTGTGGCGTCCCCAACGCGAACCCCCCCTTGTTGTTCTTTCTTTGTGTGTGTGGGGGGGGGGGGGGGGGGATCGTTCATTGTATTTGGAATCAATCAATCAATCAACCTAAGTTGACTGATTGACTGATTGACTGATTGATTGATTGACTGACTGATTGGCTTTGATTAATTGATTGGTTGGTTGATTGATTGGGAGGGGGTCGCCCTCCACCCCACCCACACGCACACACACACACACACACACACACACACATGGCCTTCACTCTGGCATTGCTTCTTTTTTTTCTTTTTCTTGGTGGATTTTTTTTTTGTGGAGTTGTTTATAACAAATATGACAACACACGTGCACGTGAGAGAGAGAGAGAGAGAGAGAGAGAGAGAGAGAGAGAGAGAGGGCGGAAGCTGGAGCGGGAGCGAGGGAGGCAGCGGGAGGCAGCTGGCCACGTGTGTGTGTGTGCACGCACGCGCACACATTTCTTTTCAGATTAATTGTTCAAACTTATCAATCAATCTATCAACCAATCGGGGCCGTTTTCTGCTTTTTTTTTTTGTTTTTGCAACTTTTTGTTCGTTTATTTTTTTCAGGGCCGTTTCCCCCCCCCACAACCCACACCCCAGGCCCACCCCAAACCCGCCCCTCCCGGCCACAAGGGCCTCTGTGCGAATGCGTCAAAAACGTTCAGCCCCGCTAAGTAAACACGCAATTAGTGCGTTCAACAGCTGAACGCGAAACACGGGTTCACTGACGAGCGGCAACACAGGCTATAACAACTGCTACAACTCAAAAACAAGGGGAAAAAATGGAAACTCTAAAAATGAACAAAAAGAAAAAGAAAAAAAAAGCATGACCTTATGGCCAGAGTTAACTTTCGCAGGCCCAAACCGCCACTGTTCTTCTTCCAGAACCTGTTGATTCACCGAAACCTCTGCCGTTCCGTTGATTTTCCGATAGTGGTGGTCATTGGACATCAGCCGCAATGTGGATTACGATGTTCTGCCGGAAAGATACATTATTCTCATTGTGCACATTTGGTGAGCAGTGGGAGCTGGGCCCCTCTTCCCATGCTGTACCAGAAGATTCATTTTAACTGGACTGAAATGGCCGACTGCACCAGCCAAAAGCAGGCCCGTGTCAGTTGGCAGGTTACTGGTGGTTTAAGAAATGCACACCCCGTTTCTAGCACGCACAATCAACGAAAGAAAAAGTCCAACTTTTCGACGTCAAACCACCACATCCTTTCCCCGGCAAGTCGAGAATTGCGCTCGGCATCTGTCGCATACAGTAACGGTACAGACCAGAACAAGAACCGACCTCTCTCACATAGTACAAAATAGCGCAGCAAAAGGCTAATATACCAATGATCCGAACAATCAATGTTGCAATGCAGACCAAACATACATTATTGCAATGACTTGCTGGTTCCAGGTTGCCTGTAGCCTCTCTCAGACGAGGCTGTACCATAAGTAGGGACAGATTCGTAATTTTGTTTGGCTGAGGGCTAACCGAGAGACCTACCTGTAAGGAAAACTCGTGAGGGACATATTTGTAAATATAGGAAATATGGGCCCAGTACTAACTCGAATTTCCTACAGCTACCCTAACTGCGAATAGCAGACCCGGGCTACCCCTAGGACAGACAGGCCCTATGGGCCTACGCTGATAGACAGTCCTATAGCCTATAGCCGGGTACGGAGAGGCCCTAGAGGCCAAAACAGAAACGATACCGGTCGGTCAGTCAGTCCGGTCTGGGTCAGTCTAGGCTAGTAGTAGAGTATAGATAGGATGGGGACATCGGTCCTGGGCTTTTGGCAGTTGACACTTCGTGGTGGAAGTGGCTGCGCACACAGTATCAGGTCGTGGTGGCTGATTCCGTTGTTGGAGACGGCGGACATAGCCAGACCTTCGGAGCGCTGACCAGACTGGGGTCAACGCTGTCCACTCGGACTCTTTGGGAGTCAAAGCGGTCTGGGCTATCAGAGGTCTGATGCGTTGGAGCACGTGGTGCACTGCTGACCCTCCTCAGGAGTGGGGTCCCAGTGGCGATGCAGCCATAGTTGCATCTTCTCAGAGGATATCATCGTCTGGGCTTCATCTTCATCAGGGACTGTTGGCGCTGGGCTTCTTCTTCATCATCTGGGTGGCGATTGGCTCTGGGAGCCTGTTTCACTTTGGCGCAGGCCACTGAGTTGGATGTCTCCAAATGTCGTCAAGTCCCAAAGTCACCAATCTCTCTCTCTCTCTCGTAGTCTGCAGATACTGAGAACTCTCTCTCTCTCGTAGTCTGCAGATACTGAGAAGTTAGGTAGCGAGAGGGTGAGGGAGAGATGGTGGACTTAGAAGAGGAAGAAGAAGAACTCTCTCTCTCTCTCTCTCTCACACACACACACACACACACACACACACACACACACACACACACAGTCGGTACTAACCTGTGAAGGTGGCGCCTTGTTGCAGGTACATCGAAGACGAAGCTGGAGCTATGGTGCCACAGGTAAGTCTCCCTGGCCTCCGCCAACCATCTCTCTCTCTTTCTAACGCTACTCTAGCTCCTAATAGCGCCCAACGCTGAAGACTAGTGCTAATCGCTGCTATTACTACTGCAGCGCTCCTCCAGAGTGCTGCTGCCGAATCCTGAAGACTGCCTCCTGCCTCCTGCACGTGAAGTGCCTGGAAAGTCCCTATGAACTACCTCGTGACTACCTGCAGCCTGCAGGGCGGGCCAGTCTTACATAGTGCTGGCCCGTCCAGGAGGCTGCTCTTGCCAATGCCAAAACGTGCCAGACCCTGGCGTTGAAGTTCAAACAAAGGTTGTCTTGAAAACAGTCCCGAAATGGCCTGTGCTAAAACCCTGGTCTGGTGCCTAAGTTTCAGGGCAGGTCGACTTCATGAGGGCCTGAAAATGGCCCTCATTTTCAGGCTTTTAGGCTGAGAAGACACAGGGCCTGTAGGCCCTTGTTTTCAGGCTTTTAGGCTGAAACGACACAGGGCCTGTAGGCCCTTGTTTTCAGGCTTTTAGGCTGAGACAACACTGGTCGGGCTCTGCAGGCCCGTGTGGCTGCGCAGTATGCCACAGCATCATTATCAATAGCTGGGCGGGGTACTTGTGGTTAAAAAATAGACCCAGTTTTAAGCATGCATAAAGTGTCGTAAACAAAGAAAGAAAAGGTCCCAGGTAAGTCAGGAGTTGCGCTCAGCATCAATAGCTCGCCGGGGTACCAGTGGTTTGAAAAATGCACCCAGTTTCCAGCATGCGCAAACGAGGGGTACTGGCGCTCTAAAAAACAGCATGCACGAAGAAAGAAAGCAAAGATCCTTAAAGAAGTCTTCGGAGTGTTGTGCTTTGACCTTAAACTACCACGTCCTTTCCCAGGCAAGTCGAGAGTCGCAAATGCAACACTCCAAAGACTTCAAATGAACAGTGCCACCGGACCAAAGTGGATGGCGTCGCCAGCCAAAAGAAAAGAAAAGCGTTGTGCTGGCGTTTTCGCAAAGCTTGGAGCGCAGGGGGAATCCACCTCAGCAGAAAGAGGCTCGGGTCTGTTAAGGAAGAAAAAAGGAAAAAAGCACACAAAGGCAGCCTGTTACCCAAGAAAGAGCAACGCAGAGCCCTGGAGATGGGCACAAAATCCACACCCCGAGACGAGCTGCATTTACTCCTGCTGGAACCTGTGGATGAGAGTGATTGCGGGGAGGAAAGCGCCTCGCCCCATCACCACCACCAATGCAAATGACTGTCAACGAAAGGGGTGTCAAGACCCTCGCAACCACCACCACACCAACGAGAGATTGTCAGGAGCCCCTTCCCCCCCTTTCCTTGAGGAAAGATGGGACTTCGACGGAAAACCATAACATCAACTCGACCATTCACCACGGAAACCCATCATATCAAATGGATCGTTTACCTCAGAAGCAAGCTTGAGAAATTTGTCATGTGACTGAAGAGCATTGCCAATAGAGGGTCGTCGATGGAGAGGGCAACCACCATAGGTTGCGGGGAAAAAGGCCCGCTGCAAAGATCCGGTGGCGATCGGAGATCCTTCTGAAATGGCTCTGGCTAGCCGAGATCCTTCCGCCCTCACGTTCAGCTCACCAGAGCCATTTGGAAGGAATCACTAACTTGCTGCTATAAGAGATAGGAACCGAAATTGGGCTTCCATCGTGCCAGTCACCACTTCCGTATTCTTGTTAAGGACTCCCCACTAGCTAATTCCATAGAGGTCAAACAGCAACTTGGTGGGTATTCATTGCAACAGCAATCAAAAGTCCAAAACTTTTCATGATTGAATGCCTTACTTCGCTACTTATCTTACCTACATACGATGGACAAGTGGGTATTCACCCAGCAGTGGTCTTATGACATTCATTATTCCTTTCATCCTTCCAAAAGGACTCACAGCTGATGAGGTGTACCAGTCTCTGCTGCCGTACCTTGAGATCGCTGCCAGTGTAGCCATCTGTAGCCGCTGCTAGCTCTTCGATGTTGAATCCCTCTTCGAGCTCCTCCTCTGCCAAGATTACCTTCAATATCTTCGCTCTGTTCTCGGCATCTGGCACATCAACCAGTAATCTGCGTCCGGCGTCCACAACATTGCAGTGCAATGACACCAAGTCAAAACCAACCTCAACCTCCCACACATGCAACGAGCATCCAGACGAGTGTTCCCGACACATGAATCACACGAGAGATTGGTACACAAAATATCTTTATTAAATTATTATACAAAAAAAAAGGGTTCAACCGCTCACCCTTCTCAGACTCCAACCAGGAACGTAACCGACTACATTACAGCCCCCACCATTACCATTAATCATACTTGCGGCGCATGCCGTGCGCGGCGTCGCGGCACGTGCGGCGCAGAGCGCAGAGCGCAGAGCGCAGCAAGCGCGCGCACGGCATGCGGCGCATCGGCCAAAACAGGGGTCGTGGAAAAAAAAAAAAAGTTCAGCGGGGGGTGGGAGGCCCGGAAGGGGTACCGGGGGGAAATTGCCTCCGTGGGCGCGAATTTTTTTTTCCGGGCTGCGCGGAGGCCCGGTAAATTTTTTTGGGGGGAGATCTGAGTAGTTCGTTTTCGAACTACTCAGGCCTCCCCCACGCCGCCCGTTGGGCACCCCGGCACTTCACCGACCCACCAGTTGTGCCTTGTGTCCTTGGCGGCCGTCGTGCCGTCATTCGTCGTTGGTCGTGCCCGCCTGTCACCAGCAGCACCAGCCCGAGCAAGAAACAGGAGGCAGCAGGAGGCAGCAGGAGGCACCAGCAGGCAGCAGCACACAGCAGGAGGCAGCTGGAGCAGGCAGCAGGAGCGAGGAGGAATCATCGAGCCGCTTGAGGTGGGTTGCCACCAGCTCTCTCTCTCTCTCTCTCTCTCTCTCTCTCTCTCTCTCTCTCCGCTCTTCCCTTCTCCTCCTGTCTCTGTCCTTCGAACACTTCACCATCCAATTACCTTTTTTTTTTTTTTTTTGCCCTTGTCACATTAGCGACAGGGCCTTTCACTCCGCATGGCACCTCCACCCCTCCTATCCTCCACG
>BFEA01000017.1:3455017-3465401 GCA_003427395.1 Chara braunii | reverse complement strand
AGAGAGAGAGAGAGAGAGAGAGAGAGAGAGAGAGAGAGAGAGAGAGAGAGAGAGAGAGAGAGAGAGAGAGAGAGAGCTTGTTCACATGACGAATTTGTATGCTCCACTTTGTGTGCAGCTTTTTGCACAGTCCAGCACAGAGGCAAAGGAAGAGAGCTGTACTTCACGGCCACATGTTGGCAACTCCAGATGCTCGCATTGAACTTGGCACAGACGTGTGTTTATGTGAGAAAGAAAGGGAGCGGGAAAAAGAGCCATACTACTCAGGCTAAACAGTATAGTTTGAAGAATTGCTAGCACATTTCTCACAGCCAATGACGGAGAGAGCTGAAGAGCTGTGCTTTATTTGGATGTGTTTGCAAGTTTTCAAGCTCCGCTTTCCACACTGACCATGATGGACTATGTAGTCAACGATTGCTTGCACAGCTAGCTCACATGAGCACCCAGTGAGGAAGTCCGCACTTTCAGAACCCACAACGGATTTGCCTCTTGCATAACAGGTGGGCTTGTGCGTGTGTGGGTGTGAGACAGGTGTGGCGTGCGACTGGACTGTGTTTACATGTGTTGCAACGATCGTGCACCTGTCCTTTGCGATGGGTAGGTGTATGTGTGTGTGGTGTGTGGGTGTATGTGCATGTGCATGTGCATGTGTTTCTGTGTATGTGTTATGCGTTTGTGCACGCATATTGGGCACGGGAGTGGTTGTATGTGTTTGTGCATTATGTGCAAGCATCACTTGCCCACACACAGTAAACGCCAGGGAGTGGTTTGCACAGGCGTACAATGTTCGTCCGCAAACTTCCCCATTTGGGGTAGAACCCCAGTAGGTATAAGGTTGGTAGCAGCCCTGCGCCCCTGCCATCAAAAGGTTTGTTACCGTGGGATGCGCCATTTCCAACGTTTTTTTAATCAGAGTGACGCGGTTTTGGCTCAAGGTGGTCCAGTCGGTCCCGATTTCAAGGTAAGGCCCAGAATTAGTGGTTTCAATAGTGGTGGGGATGTAAGATTGGGAACTAGCAACATCTATAGCAGTGGGGAGGCCTCTAGAACTGTGCACAGATGCTCTCCAATCAGTAGGGATCAGCAGCAGTCAGGCATCATTCAGAGGCCCATGAACTGCCTCATGACAGCTTGCAATGCGTCTATCAACTCTGAAATGCAATCCTTGTCGTTTTGTTCTCGTTTTGTTCTCGTTTTGTTCTCGTTTTGTTCTCGTTTTGCTCAACAAAGCTCTGCCAAGTCAGTTTCACAACTTCAGATGGAAGACAGAGTGTTTGCCCAGAATCGTCATTCCCACATCCAGAATTCACTCAGTGAGCCAGTGGTGAAGAAACTGACTTATGCAAGCAGAATTTAATTGGGGTAACCGGATGTGCATCGCCTAAGGCTGGTCGAAGCTGCTACCATTTTCAGTGAATGCAAAAAAAGAACAGAAGCACGACTAACCTCACCCTCCGCCACACTCAGGAGAATGTGTCACTGCAGTGACAGCTGGAGTCATAATGGGCAGTCGTATCTCCTTGATCGATTAGCTGGATAGGTGGCAGGTAGAGTTTCATCCGTGATACCGGCAGTCAACAGAGGGGCAAGCGTTGGAATAGGCTGTCGATCATGACATACAACTGGCAATGAATAATCATGTTCCCACGGTGAATCGGCAGAGGAACAGAACGCCAGCAACTATTCATGTGAGGTGAAACAGCATGTTCCATAGAATCAGTTATACAGGCAGCCGGGAGGGAACTGGAGTACAGTTAGGCTATGCTTATCCAGGGGCATCAGCCATGTGCACAAGAGCACTGTCGAGGTTGCAGGACCAGAAGGATATACACAATGTCATTCAGACTATAACACATGCCTCAGCACTCTGAAGTTGCAAGCATTCCAATCGAGAAGTGTTATTCTTACCTAACACAAGTGTAAATCGACGCATTCCTTTGCATTACGACACCTACAGCAATGAAGGCCTGGGAATGCAGAAGAAGGTGATGCACATGTGACAACATCGACCATGGACAGTGCAAGAAAAGGAAAGCGCGGCTGGTGCTAGGGGGACCATGTATGTGAGTTTGCATCATCGCCTAAGCAGCTTGTTCTTTGCCAATCAGAATGGGAAAATCGAAGACAGAAAGGAAAGGAATAAATATGAAACGCCGAAAAGGGAGGGGCAAAGGAAGATAGGCAAAGGAAAAAAGGCATAGGAGCAAGCCAAAGAGACTGAACAAAAAGAACAGAGAATTGTGTTTCCAGATGAAGGGTCTTTTGCGACGGTGTAGGTGAGAAGGAGTCTGCACATCCATTCGACCCAGTAGTTGCAGCCGCAGGATTGAACAAGGATCATCACCATCAAATCGCAGATGTTCCCAGGCGCCAGGTAGGCTGGCTGTGGTCACATGGTGATCACTGCCGAAAGAGATGAGCTATGAGGTCTCTCTGCCCAAAGGGAGAATCTATGAGGTCTCATGCTCTTCTCACTCCAGCTAGGCAATTGTCATTGCCAACAGAGAATTTCCAGCGACGATCAGCACATGATTGCCATCACTGCCATAGGGAGAAGGAGCGGTGATGGTCTTTGTGCAATTGTCGCAGTCGCAGTTGGGGAAAGCCATGGAGGACATTGCACAGATTAAAGTACTGATGATCCAGCATCCACAGAAGGAGAGAAAAAAAAAAAAAGAGAGCCAACAACCAAGCTTACCAAAAATGTCAAGTCGAAAAGTGTCGACAGACTGGACCCAACTCTTGATGACATGCTTGAGCTCGACTGCAAATGTGCAAACAGGAAGCCATACCAACAAACCAAACATCCCAACTATGAGGCTGACGCGAACACGATTGCAGAGGTGTTGGAAGTGTCTGTTTGCCGACACTTCTTGAGTGATAACAAGTAAAAAGGATCTATCTCAGACAAACTTCCTGAAAACCCACATTCTTCAAAACTCAAGCTCAAGCTGACATGTCCCTCACTACTACCTCCCTGAGTTTGCACTTAACGATCAATAAAATATCTCAAGAATATCAGAAAACTCTCTGAAGGCTCCAAGATGTGAAACCTTGCATCAAAACTAGAAGCTGGAAACGAGGTGTAAGAGGGGGTCAAACAGCGCATAGAAAGCCTCGGCATCAGATGTCAGCATTAGGAACTTAGATGATGTTTGTCATCGACGAAAGAATGACCAATGACTAGCCACAAAGTGGCACGCTAGCACCGTGAATGAGTCAGAGATCGTCACGCCTAAATAAACGCGCCGCTAGTGCAGATGAAAATGCACGAGTAATGAAAAACAACAAGCTCAGCAAGGACAATTCCCGATTGAATATATTTTCCTGACGTTTCTAGCCCTTCTCTGCCACTCTATCTATATAGAGACTCAAATTGGCAATTTATACTCTCCTGTTCCCTTCGGATACCCATCGCCGCCTTGGGGCACCCATGCGTCCTCGGGGGTGGGTTTTGGCGTAGCGTTGACCCGGCTCGCTTGTCTAAGTGTGGCCCACTCCAAGGAGCAAGAGGCTGATTTTCTATTTTGCAACATGCTCTTCCTTTCACCGTCTGCAATCTGACACTGGAGGCAGGCGGACCCTAACAGGCGTACATGCAACCCTATTGTATATTGGGCCTGCAATGGGGAGCCATCAGCGACTTACACCATGCCTTGAAGCCCCCCCCCAAAAAAAGCAAGAAACAGGAGTAGAAGAGAGAAAGTGTGTCTATAGTTTGAAGAGAGTTATGTTGCAATCAAGAAGTGAGATCCAGAGAAAACAAACCATGTGGGGGTTTTCCGTGGCGCAGAACACCTGGAAGCGACCAAAAAGAGGCCAGGCGGACCCTAACAGGCGTACATGCAAACCTATTGTATATTGGGCCTGCAATAAGGAGCCATCAGCAACTTACACCATGTCTTGAAGCCCCCCCCCAAAAAAAAATAAAAAGAAACAGGAGTAGAAGAGAGAAAGTGCGTCTATATTTTGAAGAGAGTTTTGTTGCAATCAAGAAGTGAGATCCAGAGAAAACAAACCATGTTGGGGTTTTCCATGGCGCAGAACACCTGGAAGCGACCAAAAAGAGGCCAGAAAACTGCAAGGGATCACAGGCAGAGAGGGACAGACACAAGCCCGTTCGTCAAACATCAATTATTTCGACCATTTGGGTAAATCGATGGAGAAAGCATTTCCAGCTAAGATCCTTGCTGTCAGCGGAAGCAAGGACCGCAATTGACTTTTCACAAGTTTTCAGTTCGCCAGCCCTGCAAAGGAGGGGGAGGCATGGTGGTCAAAAGAAAAGGGGTCAGCTCCACCATGTTATAAGCCAGAATCGGATTGGCAAAGAGAGTAGGTACTAGGAAGCCTCGACGACGGATCAAAGACGTTGACAGCAGCCGAAATCAGTTTCGAGGAGAAAAATGTAAGAAAAACAGAGTGCTTTTAAGTAGAAAACATAACTTGCAAATTCAGCAGTTGGAAAACTATCTGGACGTGAGCACCAGCCGGCGACACTGCAAAAGAGTGGTAGAATCAGAGATTGGGATTTGACCAAACAAACAGAGCGCTTTTGAGTAGAAGAATTTACTTGCGAATTGAGCACTTAGAAAACCATGTGGTGGTGAGCACCTGCCGACGACACTGCAAAAGAGTGGTAGAATCAGATTGGCAAGTAGAGTAGGTACTAGGAAGTCTCGATGACTGATCAAAGACATTGACAGCAGCAGAAATCAGTTTCGAACTTTCGAGGAGAAAAATGTAAGAAAAACAGAGCGCTTTTGAGTAGAAAACATAACTTCCAAATTGAGCAGTTGGAAAACCATGTGGACGTGAGCACCTGCCGACAACACTGCAAAAGAGTGGTAGAAAAAGCATACCATCACACGGACTCAAACATCTGTTATCAACACTGTCAAAGAGTGTAGAAAGAGGCTTTCATCACATTTGACAGGCTTGTTACATGGTTCACAAACACAAGGGTTATGCACCTCTGTCGAGCTTGATTCTGCGAGTGACTGATAGTAATGTGCCCGGGAGAGAAGAATGTTTAACAAAAAAAGAAGAAGTTAAAAAACAAAACAATAGGAAACTACAAGCAAGAAGGGTGAGATCTTCACCAGATCTGACCGGAAGCAGTGCTTTCAGATTGCTAACTGTGTGTGGCCCTTGCCTCCAAACATCACACATAAATATTTGCAACTCATTGCAGTCATTTGTTTCTGCACGTCACTCCATTTAGCTTATGCAGGACTTGTCGTCTACGGCGTCTAGAAGTTGGAATGTGGATCTCCGATCAGCCAACCAGCATTCGCGCTCGCCATGTGATGCCTGTACCAATGCTTCTCAGGGATGTATCAGGAAAAGACGAAACTCATACGGGAAGGAAAAAGCAGTGGAAACTCAAAAAAGCGCGAGGAGGAAGAGGAATGGCAGGGAAGAGGGTATTCTTCTTGCAAATGTTGCACACCTTGTCCTTCCTACTCTCAGAAGTATGAGACCCAAAAACAACAACACGGGCCTGATTCTTCTCCAGCCGTTCCAGCTTGACGTACCGATCGAAGTTACCCACAAATAGTTTTTCCACATTGCGAATATATAAAATGAGTGGCCCTTTTGCTGCCTCGGACATGACAACCTGCGAAGAAGAGGCCAACAAATCAACCATCAAATGCACAGTCTCAGAAAGAGAGACAACCAGCTCGGACCAAGCACGTGTGGCTGCATGGTACAGAAGTGTAAATAGTTCAAATCCTGCCGGAATCAGTTCAAAACAATAATGCAAGGGACGGACTAGCCCCTTCAAAGCAGAAGGGGAAGCAGAGAGAACCAACATTCTCGTGTTACCAGATCCTGTCTCTCTCATTTTTACTGAGCCATGGCCCCCAGATGAAATGACTTGAGTGCTTTCAGCTCAGAATACATACACTTGTATTGCAAATGAAATTAATGAATACAATAACTATCCACAATGACCTTGCACACTTGCAGTCTGAGAAATCTACACCTTTTTTTGAAGGAAAAAATGCAACACGAGGCTGTTGTCTCAAGCAGACAGTAATCACCACAGGGCACAAATCAGATCAAGATAGAAAGTGAGATTGTGTCTTACACCACCAGACACAAAGGGCTGGCGGATATGCAGTAATACACATCCCCAGGTCCGGACCCACTACCTGTGGATTTCATTTTGAGATTTTCTGACACTGGTGTGGCGAAGTGGTTTGCCTACCTGACTATTCGACTACCGTCTTCACCAGAAGAGAACGCCAGCCGCCCAGTCATTATCACCGGATATAGACTGGAAGTTTTGCCAAATACAGCTATAATGACCGCGTGCTTTATTCGGGTGAAGACGGTAGTTCTAGCACCTCCAGGAATACAGGATCCAGTAGCTGGTCCATTCAGACCAGCGATCAGTACATTCCACCACTTACCACCACCATGCCTCGACCAGAACCTGTTACAATGTTACATTTCTACTGAGCACCTACAAGAATACAGGATCCAGGTTCCAGTTCTAGCACCCACCGGAATACAATGTCAAAGTGTTACAATGCTAGCACCTACCGGAATACAGGATCCAGTTCTAGCGCCCACCGGAACACAGGATCCAGTAGCTGGCCCATTCTGACCAGCGATCAGTACATTCCACCACTTACCACCCGCACGCCTCAACCAGTGATGATGGTGAACACGGTGTTGGCGTTGCTCTACATCATTCATCTCAGCATCAGCATCCTTTGCCACTGTTACAATGCTACTGAGCTTTGTCGCTCATTCCGTCTGCCCTTTTCCTCTATACACCATGCTGCAAAAGCAGTGTGAGCTACTCTCACTACCCGATAACTCACATACCCGCAGAGCAACATGAGAGACTGCCCACACTAGAATCCAGTAAAACCACCAGTACACCCGGGCCGCCTCACAGCAGCACACTTTTTTCCTCTTTTGGCTTGCGCCACCACCCATTGTGGTCCGGTAGCCCCGAGCCTCGGAAAGGAGATGAAGAAAGCTTACAAGACTGGGGGGCCGTGTACTGGCGGTTTCACAAATGAGATGTATAGGAGCAGTAGAACATAGACAAAAAGATGCATCTCCAAGAGGAGTTGTGCTCCGATGGAGTGTGACCCCAATATTCCTGTGCACCTGGCATAGTTGTCGTCCCCCGCAGTCTTGATTTCTTGCGACTTTTTTTCTCTGCAGTTAAGAATCTGTTCGGCCTCAAGTTCAATCCTAAGATTACACCAACTTAGAAATGAGTTGTCATCTGCCATCTTCTGCAGTTAGGGTTGCATAGCTGCCGACCGCCGACCCTGACCGCCGACCGTTTTGCAGCCGACCAGTCGGAAAAGAGTCATCCACTGAAATTTTTCAAATCTGAGTTGGGGGTTGTACTGCGCTTGCTGAGTACAGCCCAAATCCACAGAGAAACTTTTGGGGATTTTTTTGGGGGGGGGTGGGGGGGTATGGGGGGGCATAGGGGGGTGTATGGGGGGGATAAAGTTGGTATAGGGTTGGTATAGGGGGTATTGCGGGGGGTATGAGGGTGTTGGGGGGCAGTTTTGGGGTTTTGAGGGGGTGTATTGGGGTGTTGGTGGGGTTATTGGGGATTCTGGACCCTTCTTCTTTTTTTTTGCGGGCTGCCGACGAACGTGGGTGTATGCAACACTGTCTGCAATTAGAATCTGTTTCGCCTCCAGTTCAATCCTAAGCATACACCAACTTAGAAATGGATTGATAGCTATCGTGACATAAAATCCCTCGTTTGTGGAGACCCTTGCAATCTTGGGAAATTGGGGATCTCAGAAAGACGACACTAAATTTCGTAGGTAGTACAGAATGACCATGATACCACAAATAGACATGCAAAATGGCAGAGCTACAGTGGGAAGGGATTTTCGCAAGTATGTGCACATGCCAAGGAGGATGAGGGACAAGGGGCACACAAAAGTCAAAGCTGGAGCTTGCAGTAAATAAAGAGGAGGAAGATAAGACGCTTGCAGAGCTGGGGCAAGCCCAGAGCAAGCAAGGGCATACAACAGTCACATCTGAGCATACCTCAAGCAATGCCTCAGCAATGACCTTGTCTGCATCTTCATTTGCACTGCCTTCTAAACGAAGGTCGGAGACTGCCTTACCAATCCAAATGCAGATCCATACATTACACAGAGTTACGCACACACAGCCACACACAGCACACAAGCAAAACGATGCTCTCAAAGACAAGCCAAAGTGAAAGGGAAAAGCACATCTTCCAAATAGGAAGCCTCGGCCACACGTAGTATGTTTACTCCGCTACTCCTAACACCACGTGGAGCTTTCTGACAGCCACGCACAGTGGACACTTCATTACAAAGAAACCATCTACGATACTTGTTTAATTTCCTACTCCTAACACCACATGGAGCTTTCTGACTGGGATGCACACGGGACACTTCATTACAAAGAAACCATCTATGATACCTTACATGTGGAAAGCCAGACATCCAGAGGCAGAATCGCATCCCTATCCTGCCCCAAAAGAGAAATGTCAGACAGCCAGAGGCAAAACCTTACTTCTACGCAGCCCATGGGGTTGAATGACATACACAATTCACCGTTTCGTAAACAGATAATGAGTTCGAATCCTGAAGCAATCAGATGCATATCATAACTAGTATTTCTAGTGCGGGGCACACTAGCAGTAAGATTCAGATGTTATTTGTCAGGGGTGTGATGGCTGTGACGGGTCAACGCCCAGAACAACAAAATAGGAATCCTTGAGTGAAAGAGATAAGAATTTGAAGAGAACATTGACAACAGTGAAAACATGCACGCGACGCAGACATCACCACATTGCAATTAATTCCCGCCAAAAACCCTAGGTGGGCCCAGTGCTACCAATGACCTCATACGAGACAGAAGCTCGTCGATGTCAGACCAGATTTCACAATCGGGAGGCCAATCTACACCACCTCCTGCAAGAACAGAGTTAGCAAGTTGAAACAGTGGAAAACTGAAAATAATAAAACAAATTCCAAGCAGAATACTGCAATAAGACTTGTCTTTCTCGACACTCAGCATGCGTACAAACAGATGACAATCAAGCTGGCGACTTGCACCCACACGAAGCTCAGAGATAACAAAGCCAAGAACGCAGTTCAGATTCAAACTTGTCTCGATCGGCTATGGCCGATCACTGTACTCTCAGCAACTTGTTCGCACACACACCCTGGATCTCCCTGGATGCCCCGCACACACACTCGCAACACACGTACACACACACACTAACTCCTATCGGGCAGCTATGGCTGCCATCTAGCTCTACTACCAACACACAAGCGTCTTCCTCCTCTTAGCCCACTTCTTCTTTGGGCACCTGCAGACCTTCGCACACAAGACGCTCCGACAGCCCTTCCGCACGGCTCACAGGCAGAATGAATCCGAACGCTGCCTCTTTATTTATACTTCGGATCTTCGTTGGTCTGCACTTGGATGTCGGGCCCGGGGTGCACACAGTCCCACATGGTACTTGCTGACTTGACAAGGTGCGACTGGGACTGGTACCGCTGACTAGGCTAGATAAGACTGCCCACTTGCGACCTTGACTCTTCAACACTGTAGCAGCTACGACCTAGGCCACTGCTGTAACTCCTAAACCACAGACCCACGGCTCAAGACCCAACGACCATCCTACATACAACATCTACACATACGACTTTCAGACAGCAGGTCGTGGGCTCAAACACAGGCGGGCCCACGGGTACTGTACACGGGTGAAGGGCAGGTCTAGGGATCAAGCCCTGGGTACGGCATCTGCTACCGTAAAGGTGAAAACTGTTTCAATACTTGTCCAAAGAACTTAAAAAGAGAAAGAACAGGGAAACGTGGGCCAGACTGCCAGAAAAGACAAAACAATGATCAAATACTGTTGTAACGAGGCTTTCACCCATACATCATTCATGGCGTGTGAGCGTGCAGGCAGATATGGTGATCACCACAAATACATGAAAATCAAGTCTGTCTTCTTCAACAGAAACGTTACACCAGGCCCACAAGCAATTTGGAGAATCTTCAACGGCCAGATATCCCACACACACGAAATTATGGATGACAAGGTTACCCGTTGCGGCTTCGCACGCAAAAAAGATGAAGGGAAAAGGGTGCAAATGAGGGTGGATAGGGGTTTGTTGGTCGGGTGTGGTTTGGGTGGGGTCGGGGTGGTTTTAAGGCTCACCCGTGCATTGTTGTTGACACTGCCTATGGAATGCTGCTGCTGCTTTGTAAGCCTTGGATATATATTTTTCTTTCTTTTCTTTTTGCTTTTTTGTCCTGTCAAACACCTGATCACAGTTTGCAATCCTTTCAGTTGTGGTTTGCTGGGTTGGTGATTGTCCGGATTTGAACTCACCTGTTGTGTGTG
>BFEA01000017.1:3354375-3371596 GCA_003427395.1 Chara braunii | reverse complement strand
AACGTTTGCAGAAAGCCAGGTACGTTGTTGTCAATGTCTGCTGAAGCCCGTGCTGAAACTCCACCACTAACACCCCAACGCCCGACCCTCAACCCCTGAAATGCCCCCCCCCCAACCCCCCAACCCCCCAAACGAAACTTCTCTGTTCAAAGTTTTCTTTGTGGATTCGGGGAGATCTCGGTGAGCGCAGTCCAACCATGTTTTCAAAAAAATAAAATAAAAAAAAATTGACCCACTTTTGGACCCAACCGGAATTCCGATTGGACCACCGGGGGTCCAACCGGCCGGTTGCCAGCACAGCCATGATACATAATGTATTCCCTTCAAATTGTTCATAGAGTCATAACAATGATCCCCTCCACTTTTTAAAGTATATTTTCATTAGCTATCCAACAACGAAGTGCTTTCAGCACCCCCCCCCTCCCCCCCCCGAAAATATAAAACATTCAAGTCTCCCTCAGACCAGTCTCCCCAACATTTTTGAGTCCCGAGAAATGCCCACAGTTCCCAAAGGACCATTTATCCCCCCCCCCCCCTCCCCCCCCCTCTCCTCTTGCGCAGGGGCCATGCTAATCTTTTCTCTATCGTTCTGATTTTAACAGATGTCTCGAAGGACTGCCAAATGGTCATATTATATGTGTTCCTTTCAAAAAAATTGTCCATAGGCGTCTCAAGTCCTCAGAGTACGTATGTACGGTCAAGCAAACAGTGCCCATGTTGTATTGGGGTCAGGGAAATGTGTCTCCACAAAACTATTTAAAAAACTGGCGGCACCTATGGTTGGCCCTCTTTGCTGTGACACAGCAGGACCACAACGTTCAGGCTTGCAAGGCTGTGGTCATTAGCTAGCGCCCTCAGACTTTTGACAAAATAGGCTGATGGAAACTTCTGTTTAATGCAATAGATGGATTCCGGAAAATTGGAGGACAAATGGCAGCTGCTCCAGCTCATCATGACAACCACAACAACAATGGCAACCACAACAAGACGATAATGACGATGACAACGATCATCATGATCATGATCATGACGATAACGACAACAACGAGGACGACGAAGACAACAACAACAACGACAAACACGACGACAACTACGACGACAACGACGACGACAAACACCACGACGACGACGACAACGATGATGATGATGATGATGATGGCAATGTTAATTTGCTTCCTTCGCCTTTGGAGAGGTCCCTTGGTCTTTGACAATTTTATCATTTGGATTTTGAGCTGTGTAATTCTATTTTATTTCTTTTTGTGTTATTAAACTCATTATTATTTTATTTTACTTATTATTATTCAGTTCCGGCTCATCATTGTGCGTCATTTGTGTCTCACATGCTTTCATTGGATGATAGCATTTCTCCTTCAAGGTTTTATTTCAATCTTGCTTTCATTGCAATGGTGAACAACTTCTCTTCCGTTGAATCACAAGTTGCATCATTTCCCTAGCAGTCTTTCTTCTTTCATCCCCCTTCCGTGCGAGTGATCAGCATACTCACCAGGTTATTACAGACATCTAGTGTTATAGCCGTGCTATCGAATATCAGCAGATTGGACTCGAGGAACCCCGCGAGTGCTCTAACGGACATCTCCTGAAAAATCTCAGTTCCTGCAACAAATAGCAGACAATCGCACAGACACAGACAAAGTTAACAACACCATTCTCAAGGCTCTTCTGCAATGTGCAAAGTGTTCATGTTTTTTCCTTCTCCATCCCCGAATTTGGCCCCCCATCGAAGGTCTCCCCCTCCACATTAGCTTCATACCACGCATTAATTGAAATCAGAATCAGAAAGCGTGGAGCATGAGCAAGAGCGCCAGAAATTCTCTCTCATTCTGTCTGCGTTGCATGGGACATGTGTCCCGAATCTGTCCCGAAAGGGTCCCAAACATGTCCCAAACATGTCCCAAACGTGTCCCAAATGTGTCCCAAACGTGCACCGAGGACTCCCAAACATGTCCTACACACATTGCAGCCTCAGCATTGATGCCCACCCTTCAACAGCCATTGCAATGCCCACCCTGCGACACACATTGCAGATAGGAACCATCTCTCTTTCGCAGCGAGCCACTTCGAGGCCGAAAGGAAATAAGTTGTCTTTTCTCTGCACAGCTCCGCGTTGACATGATGATAGCGCCTCGGAACGACAAGACAAGAAGCCTTTGTCTCCTCTATGCACATCTGAGTCGGTCTAACCACATTCGCAGTCGAGATCAGTCGCCATACTCTCTTGTTTCCCCAAACAAGACACCCCATCGGCATGACTGTATATAATGAAAAACACAGTAGTACTCGTTCTATTTCAGTCCAAACACAGTCAGGTAGCAAGGGCATTCCGTTCAAGATAAGGAGGTACCAGTCCTGTGAATCGATACCCCGACTCTGCTCCATGAACCACTTCGCTTAAACCACAACTACCAAGGGGAAACCTGGCGCATTGCCAGGAGGCCTCCTTCCCCCTCCCCCTTTCTTCAGCTTCCCTCGTTGAATCAAAATCCTACAGCATTGTCCTTTTCCACGTTCTGCAAGTCAGGCCTGGATTTCCAGGCGTTTCACAAAATGACAGCGGTGGCTCTTTTCTTTTTTTTTTACCTATGGGCTATACCAGCAGCAGCAGCAGCAACAACAACAAGAACTAAAACAAAAACAACAACAATAATGAAAGAAACAACAACGGCGAAAGCAAAAATAACGACAACGACAAAAATAACAGCGCCAAGGACAACAATAGCACCAACGACCACTACAATAATAACAAAAACAACAGCGACCACCACCACAACGACAAAGACCCCATGATGAGCACAACAACGACAAACACCCCAACAATAACCCTGTAACGCCACAAACAACTTACCAGATGGGCCAACAACGACAAAGACCCCAATAATAACCCTGTAATGCCACAAACAACTTACCAGATGGGCCCACCAAGAGAATCCTGGGACTCAATGTTCCTAGATCCGTTGTGTACTTCAGGTAATCAGGCTTCTTCAGAATGATATATGCAGAGTCGATGAGCAGCTCCTTGAAGCTCTCACTTCATTCATGAAAACCAGGAAATATACCCCCCCCCCTCCCCCCAGGAAAAACACACACGAAAAAACAAAAAGAAAAAAAAACAGAAAAGCAAGATCAACACACATTTCAATGGTGAGATAAAGAATGGCATGAATGATAAGTTCAAATTACAAAAATCAGAGGCAGGAAATACAGAGAAAAAAAAAGAAAAACAAGGTCCACATCCTCCTCATTTCCCTCCCATCCCCTCGCCCCCCTCACACGCAACCCTCCATCACAGAGGCATCAGAGAGTCTTTCCCAAACCGTATGTATACGTGCGGGAGATGCTGAGCTCTCAGGGAGATCCTTAGTTGCTGGGCCCATTTCCTCACCGGCATTTTTCTGGAAGCTGATCCACTAAATCTGTGAGTGAAAAGCATGACTAATAAGTTTCTTTGGCGCTATGATAAAAGCGCCTCTCGAACACAGCTCAGCAACTTAGTGCTGCAAGAAGACAGCACTCACTCACTGGCCTGCCCAAGGGAGGGCAGATAGTGTACTCCAATCATAACTGACACTGGCAAGTTATCACGAATCCTTACTTTTCTATACTAATAATAATGAAAGAGCCGGAAACCCATAATACTAACAACGTGGCAACTTGTTAATGATGGTCTTGTTCCTAGGGTAGGAAGATGCATGCACATATGCATGTCTGTATTCATGCATTGCTCGTTTGTTTGTACGTACGTATGTACGTATGTATGTACGTACATATGTATGTATGTATGTATGTGTATATGTACATATGAATGCATGTATGTATGTATGTATGTATGTATGTATGTATGTATGTATGTACATACATATGTATATATGTAGTATGTATGTATGTATGTATGTATGTATGTATGTATGTATGTACACATGCATGCAGCCATAGCCGAGCTGTGCTGCTGTACGCTGGATGGGGCGCATGGTGGTTCTTGGGTGCATGTGGCATCTGTGAGTTGGGGAACGAGGTTGTGAGTGATACGAGAGGCATACCTGGTGCTTGAAGCGTACAGCATTGGTCGAGATCTGCTCGTACTTCGGGGAGCTGTTGACGGCATCGGCGGCATTGTAGAATAGGCTAGATAGGATCTGCCATCTGTAGTCTGAGCGTCGAGCACCAGATAGGATATCGACATTGGTTCTTCGTTGATGATGATGAGACTATTCCAGCATTGTCAATTACGAGCTTTTGCTGTGTTCTTATTTGGTGGAACTCATGATGCAATTCTGCTATTGGTTCGAGGTCACGACTATCTGGTCTCATATGTATGATGTTGTTTGATTTCTGAAGTTCGCTATCGCTCATTTTCCTTGCAGATGCATGTATGTATGTATGTATGAAGGCATACATCCATCATGATGCATGTATGTACGTATGTATGTATGTATGTATGTATGTCTGTATGTATGTATGTATGTATGTATGTATGTATGTATGTATGTATGTATGTGTGTACTTTCTGTATGTATGCGCATATGTATATGCACGTATGTATGTACATAGTAGCGGCAGTGTGCTTATGTGCATGTGCATGTATCTAGGTATGGTGCACCAGCACAGGTACGAGAGTCGAGCAGTGAGGAAACAGGCAGCAAGATGAAGTACAATATGCTATTGCATACCATAGATATTGGCTTACCGTGTTGCGACTCTTTCATTTAGGACATCTTGTGTGTTTGCTTGCACATTGAGCGCATTGGATTCTTCAACTCTTGCAGACACATCTGTGGATTGTGTGTACCCAGCATGCGTACTTCCACTTCGGATGGGTCCGTTTCTTCCTTTCTGGAAGGTAACGTCTAAAGGCTGTGCGCATCCACCTTGTTCTGCGTCCAATCTTGACTGATAACATGACAGACTTCTGACCCTCCAGATGCAATAGTTGTGCATTTGATCTGTGGACAAGGTGCGTTCTCTGGTACTTTGTAGACGGACGGACAAGATGTCTTGACAGACAGACAAGATGCACTCTCTGCTCACTGACAGATGAACAAGATACATTCTCTGGCTCACTGTCAACGGACGGACAAGATGCATTATGTGTTCCCCGACGGACAAAACGAGATAATTGGAAAACTCGCCAGGTCCAGACATGACAAGGATGCCAAATTGAGAGGTCTTTCTCGATTCTGTGGGGCGGTGGTGCATGGCCGTTCTTAGTTGGGGGAGCGTTTCATCTGGAAAAAAAAAAAAAAAAAAAAAAAGATAAGATTCATTCTATGTTCATTGACAGATGGACCAGGTGCATTCTCTGTTTATCGACAGAAGGACCAGATGCATTCCCTGTTCATCGATAGATGGACCAGATGCATTCTCTGCTCATCGCCGAACAACACAAGATACATTCTCTGCTTCTGCTCCTGTGAGGAGTGGCCATGTGTCTGATCAGCATCGTCCATTGAAGTCATCAAAAGTCCGGTCGCACTCATTATTATCAACCCTACCTATGTAAGACTTGTTTCCTTTTGTCGCTGAGACGTGTTGGATCGTGAAGCCATATCCACTTCTTCTATCTTTCTCCCTTCCGAAATTGTATCTAACAATTAGGTACAAAAAAGAGATCCCGGCGGCCTCCTGGGGGTATGCTTCGCCTCCTGCCTGGTTGTGGACATAATCAGTTCTTTCCACCCCGCGCCAGGTGTAAGGAGCTTGGGTATTGATTGCCGCACAGAGAAAAGATAGGTAGGTATAGACCCATAACCTCAGGATAGCTTAGCTCTAGCTAGTAAATTTAACCTTCACCTTTGTAGGTAGCAGGTGGTGCCAATACGTTCAACGTAACCTTAGACCCTAGCCCCCCAGATTCTGAAGTAGAGGTGAATCGTTCCTTAATGCATTGTAGGGCTTGTAGATACGATATAGATACGGGAGTTAATATGAGGCAATAAGAGAGAAGAGAATAGGATAGGTACAAAAAATACATTTGTGCCCCCGTACGAGGAGAAGACCGGTATTTTCCAGAAAAAAAAGGAAAAATGAAAAAACTTCAAAACAGAGAAGAAATGCATATAGTTCGGAGTGGGTGGTATTCCATCCTGTTCATATACCAATGATAAGATCCAGCCTTGAGCAACCTTTAGGTGTTTTGGGGGTGAACACAAACGTCTGTGCCAAATCATTCACTTGCCACCTCAGAACAATATTCCCAGAAGGAATAGAAGCATTTCTTTTCTTATTTGCAATAAACATAATTATGCTCAGATATTAAGGATTGGGAAAGAGACGGGGAGAGAGAGAGAGAGAAGAAAGGGAAAAGCGGCCAGATATATCCAAGGGAAGTCGTATTGTGAGAATGCCTTCCGCCAGTAAACACCTACCACTGTTATGATTTTGCCTGTCGGTTGTGTGAAGACCAACACTCACTCACATAGACTCCCAGGTATGCCCATACATACACAGAAGGAAGGGGAGAGGATAGGAGTATCACACCACATAGGGAGAGAGAAACACAGCGTGGACTTGACCATGCGATATGACAGGGTACACTGAAAGTGCAATTCACTCCACTCAATCCTCACAACCAGTCATAAAGTAAAGTCGAGTAGATCACATCCACGAAACAATGAAACGATGATAGTCTGAACCCAGTATCAATGCTGTTTACTAAACTCAAAGTCTCGAATTGTCAGGATGACCTCAAAACTATGATGCGCTGCTCAGATATGAGCAGCACTTCACTCCCCAACACTGATGAACCGCTATTACTACCCCCGAGTCCCTGTAACATCAAGCACCACCCAGATACAGCCTCCAGAGGGAAGCGCCGCCCTGAAACAGACCTCTGAGGCCAAGCACCACCCAGAGGATGAAAAAGAAGACCAGCACCACAATGTCTGATGATGACGAAGTGTCGAACGACTTCCCCGATGGAAGTCTGCAGCTGCGCCACCTCTCCTGACAAGATGATCTCTGAGGAAGAAGTTGCAGCTATGGCTGCAACGCCACAACCTTGTAACCCTACCCCGGAGGAGGGTCCAGCAGGGCACCAACTTCCCTCGCCACCAGCAGACCTCGAATAGCCCAGACCTCTGTACAGCCCCTCATGTTGACAGAGTACAGCGCAGGTCCCAGCTATGGTCGCCACTCCGCAGGTCTGGCTATGCTTGTCTCCCTCAACGCTGAGCCGTCACCACTTCCAGTTCATGCGTTGTGCAGCAGCGACGTACACGGTACCAACTGCCAAAAAGCCCTGAACCGATCTGCCCATCCTATCTATAGTCTACTCTAGCCTAGACTCGACATAGACCGGACTGACCGACCGGTACCGTTTATGCCTCGACCTCTAGGGCCTCTCCCTACCCGGCTATAGGCTATAGGACCCCTATCAACTCAGGCCCATAGGGCCTGTCTGTCCTAGGGCAGTCGGGTCTGCTATTCGCAGATAGGTTAGTTGTAGGAAATTCGGTTAGTACGGGCCTATATTTTTCCCGAATTTGCAGATATGTCCCTCTAGGAATTCCCTACGGGCAGGTCTCGCGGTTAGCCCTCAGCCAAACAAAAATCGTGAATCTAATATAGTACAGCCTCGACATCAAAGGCTACAAACTGTCAGAACCAGCAAGTCATTGCAAACCTACCCTCCCCCGGAGTGAGGACCTCCGAGCCAGGGGCGTAGGCGTGCAGAGCGTCGAAGGGGTTCTCCCTTTTGCGCTGCCTCATATTTGAGGACGACAGACTTTGCGGCTTTAAGAAGTTCCTTGCGAGTAAACTAGCGATCCTCTGTATGCGGCTGGTATGAAAACTTCACAAGGTACTTTTTGTCTAGGTCTGTACCTGACTCATCCTCAATTGACCCCACCTCATATCCCTTCCCAGGGATTGGGGGACCAAATTCAGGAGGCCTGTCTGGGAATGCATCAGCTGATGTAAACGGCAACAACTTAGATGCATGAAAGACAAGGTAGGTTTGTAGATGCAGAAGGGCATCCACTGTGTAGGATGGTCCAAAAGGATCAGTTCCCACTGTATCTAAGACCTTCCATGCACCCATATATCGCGGGAGCAGCTTAGGCGAAATGTCCTCTCGTGACAACTCAAAACTAAGTACCCACACCCAGTCACCTATGCGAATAGTCGAAGGACATCTGTGCCGGTTAGCCTATTGAATCATAGCATTTTGTGCTTTCACCGGGATGGTACGGGCACGCTCAATGTCCACACGGTAACATTTGGTCTCTGCAGTTCCAGGCGTCAATGTGGGGGTAGCCTTATCGATGACATCATCGAGCGGTTGTCGTGGCTCACGACCCCAATGCAACCGGTAGGGTATAAAGCTTGTGGAGGAGTGTACAAATGTATTATATACAAGTTGTGCACGACCCAGATTGAGATCCCAGTTTGCTGGTCTGGACTGATCGTAGGACGCAGCAGTTGAAATAGAATCTGGTTCATCACTTCAGCCTGACCATTGGCTTCAGGATGACGACCAGATGTGACATCCAGGCAAGAATGAAGGTAATCCCTGCAGTAGGATTGTCATTCATTACTGCAAAACCAGGGATCTCAGTCACTGACTATAGAGGTGGGTGGTCCATGATGTGTAACCCACTTGTCATCAAATGCTGCCTGGACGGCTGGAAATCGTTTCACACATACCATGCCCTGACGCATCCCACGAGGTGTGGTCCTACCCAAGTCAGTAAAATCTATGGACACTGACTGTGCAGGTGCTTCAGGTATAGGAAGGGGATTGAGTAGGCCAAGGGGAGGTCGACGTACAACCTTGTTCCTTTGGCATAACTGGCAGGTTTCCACATAGTGCAGCATATCACTCCTCATCTCCTTCCAGAAGAAGCGCTGCAACAGGGCTGCACACGAGCATCATGACACTCTGACATCAAAAGTGTTCTCAGCTTGCGGTCATGAGGAATGCATAGGCGTTCCTCACCTCTGCTGCAAGTATACAGCAGATCTGAAACCAGAGTATGGTTCAGAGGCAAGATCGTCCTAAAGATTCCTCACTATAGGCCCAAAAAAATTGCATCCTGGGGCAGCAAACGGGCAATGGTCTGACGAGTCTTCTCTCCAAATGAGTGAGTAAAGGAAATTGGAAAGAGAGCGGCAGGCCTACGAGAAAGGGCATCTGCTACTCGATTGTAGCAACTCTTCTTGTGCTTCAGTTCAAAGTCAAATATGTCAATGAATTGAATATAGCGCGCAAGCTTGTCATTCAGTTCTCCCTGGGACTTCATCCACTGAAGGGTGGAGTGATCTTAAAAGATCTTGAAGTGACTGCCAAGAGGAAATGCTTCATATAATTGAGCGCTGACGCAAGAGCATAAAGCTCTTTCTCATAAGTAAAGTTTTGTAGCTTCTTTGTTTTGATCTTCTTGCTCATATATTTAACAAGCTGCAGACCATTCTTATCATCCTGCTGAAGTACCGCCCCTAGACCATACTAACTGGCATCAGTAGTGAGCACAAAAGGCAAAGCAGGGTCAGGTAATTTCAGAACAGGGGCATGAATCAAGGCCTCCTTGAGACGTGTGAAAGCCTCCGGACACTCTGATGTCCAAAAAAAGGAAATGTCTTTCTTTGTGAGGTCAGTCAGGGCTGCTGCAATAAAGGAGAAGTTATTGATGAACTTCCTGTAATAGGATGCAAGACCCAAGAAAGACCGAACATCACGAATATTAACAGGCTTCGGTCAGTCCTGAACAGCAGCAACTTTCGTTGCCTCAGAAACTAACCCCTCTCCACAAACTCCAAAAGAGGATTTATCCCTGTTAATCTTATATTGATTGTCATGTAAGGCCTGCAGGACCAGAGCCAGATGTTGCGCATACTCCTGGACAAAAAGACTAAATACCAACAAGATATCATCCAAGTAGAAAACTACGAATTTATCCAGATAAGGCCTAAGTACGCAATCCATCTCTGTTTTGAAGATGTTTGGGGCATTGCAAAGACCGAATGGCATGACCACGTACTCATAAGTAACCATACCTGGTCTTGAAGGTTGTCCTGTGGACATCGCCTTCACCCATCTCAATCTGGCGATAACCAAATTTGACGTCGATCTTGCTAAAAATGGTACACAACCTGAGAACCGGTCAACAACCTGCTGAATCTGAGGGGGACAGGGAGCAGTCTCTACGTTAAGTCTGTTTGACATAAGCCACGAACAAACGGGTGTGGTTACTCTGGCGCGAAAGTCGCATAAAACTGCGAGCGCGCATGCAGTAACAGCTGCTGACCGGATGGTACTCATCTGCGAGCGTACAAGAACGATAAACCCCATGCCGGTCAGGAAGCTCAACCCTAGGAATCCGCAGGTCAATCCTGGGGTTGGTGGGACTAAGCCACTGCATGGAGAACACAAGGTCAAAGGGAATTTTAGGAAACACAGAGAAATTCAGGCGGTGCCTGATTTCTCCCTGCTAGTCAAAGGTCACAGGTAGGCCCTTGATAGCAGTAGTGATCCTGACTCTGGAGGACTCACCAATGCAAACTTTTATAGGTTATCGCAATTTCACAAGTCTCTGATCCAGGTGCAGATTATTGACTGCCTTGGGACGAAGCAGGATGAGTTATGACATATGCTTCTTCCTTTCCTGCAAGGACGGGAAAAGATCAGCGAGGCACTGAGAATCATCCTCCTCCCACATCTCATCCAGCTCAGTGTCCTCATAAGTGAAAGACCATGAAGATGCATCTCCAAATACAGAACCAGCGAGAGAATGTGAAGATTCACCTTCCTCATAAAGTGAATCAGCACCGGTGGAAGTAGTTGTTGCTTCCACCTCTCTCTGCTCTAGTTTTTTTTAACTAGAGCCACCCATGGACCTGCGAGGCATACTTGGACAATCCTTCAGGAAGTGGTCCCCCTCACATCTGAAGGAAACACCCTTGTCATTTTTCTTCCTCCAAACCCCCTCCTGTATCTTGAGTGCATGCCAGGGGAAGGTGGAAGGATCAAGGGGGTCAGCTGGCCATCAGACGTCACGTGGTAGTGGAACTCTCTGGGCACCAGGGGAAGAGGCACGTCCCTTACCTTTCCCCTTGCTACTGGTTGGGGCTTTCTCGGTTGGGGCTTTACCCCTTGCCATGTCCATCAAAGCATCAGCTAGAGCAAGAACAACAAGATCTGCAGCAGATGATGAAGTAGTCCCAGATGGAGGGGTCCCACCCTGGGATGCTGCATCACTATCTGAACTAGAAGCTGCAGCAGCTAACAGGGCACCCTTCCTCCTTCTTCGCCCCTTTGAGGAGGGTCCCTTCCTTCCTTCAGAAGGTGCTTCCTGGACATGGAGTTTGGACTCCCAAGTCCAGGCTGCCAAAGGACCACTAGTCCTTGTGGCCCTGAGAGAAAAGAGCAATCTAGTATCTCTCAAACGCTGCTCTCAAGAAATGAATACTCCTGCTCACTCATCTCTAGCACAGGAGTCGATGTAAGACTCTCAACGGTTGAATAGAGTTTAGACAAGGAGCCGTCAATTCTCTTCCGACCTAGCTGCAAAATTTTATTTGCTGCTTTTTTGGCCTGTTCCTTATCTTGCACAGCCTGGAGAAAACCAGTCACCCCCAGCCTCTGCGCCCAATCAGCCATTTCCATGTTGGAGGTGAAGTGCACCATTTTAGTGCAGTTCTCTGCAGACGAGCAAGGATAGCAAACACCTTCACGTCCTCATCACATCTGAACCCACTCAGGTAGGTTCGTTGTGCAGTGACCCAATCTGCAACATCCACCTTTGGGTCCTCGCCAGAGAACATGGGTGGAGGTGTTGGCTTGGGTCGCTGCATGTCAAACGAAACTAAGGGTTGTGAAACTGCTATTGATTTGGGTGTAGAGGGAGGAGATGCAGGTCTGGATTGTGGGAGTTGTTGAGAGCCTGCTTGGGAGGGTCCAGCAGATGCAAGATCCGTCAAGGTGGTTGGGATCTTTAAATAAACAAAGATCTGACCCAGTTTGGAAGAGATGTCATGCAGCTTCTTGGAAAAAGTTGAGTGGCTGCTCTCCAGCCTGCTGATCCTCTCGTCCCAGTTAGTAAAATAAGAACGGTGAATATCGTCCTGCAAGAGGACGAATCAGCCATGTCCTTATTGTATTGGTTGGAAGTACCACTCACCCTAATCTTCTCAATGTCTGCGACCAACAATGGCCTCCTTCTAAGTTTGTTGCTTCTTCTTTTATTTTTAGCTCAACCTTCAGAGCCTCAACTGCTTGTCACTGTTGGCGGAGTTTCTCCTCTTGGGCACACAGTTCAGCCTCTAAAGGGTCAAGCGAAATTTGAGGCTTTTCTCCCTTCTCAGTATCCGCCATTTCCACAATTCAGATAAATAATAAAACAATAAAACAAAAGACAGAACAGGTGGTAACAGAAGTTGAGTTTTCTCTTCAGTACTTACTCAATTGCTATCACCTGCCTGGAGAGAGAAAGTTGGTCAATCTGAGCAAGTGAGTGCTCAGTCTCCGCAGACCGCTTGAGGGTCAGGGTCAGTTTAGAGTGAACTCAGCAAAAATCCATTTCACGATTTTCCAATCACTGCCCTGACACAACAATTGCATGCAGTAATTGTAAATCCTGCACCAATAACTTGCAGGATGCAGTCCTGGACTGATTAGTATTAATTAGCAATTAGACAGAGTGACTAATTAGAGATAGGCAGGTGTTCACTAATGACCAAGGTGCAGCGATTTACAAGTAGTCCTATTTTTAGACCTATCCTACAGACTTCACCACTGTATGACCCTGTATGTCATACCCAGGGTATGGCGAATTACAGATTTCACTATAACTGACTCAGGACATCAAATTTGACTGTGCGATTTTATACATTGACTGTATACTGGATTGCAATTTACCAGGGACTGATAGAATTGAATTATGACAGATAAAATTGAAGTTATGACTAACCCTAGCCTAACCAAGCTCCAACTATGGCAGCGCAAAATTCAAATTTGCATTATCACTGATAACAAGACCCTGAATACACCAATTCACTACACAGTATGAATCACAATACTGTAAAGCAGTCACAAATGGAATTCAAGTCAGGAAGGAGGTCAAACAGGGTTAGTAGAAGTTAAAGAAGAAAGATAGGAGAAATTGGATATGAGTGTCCCACCGTCTGAATTTCGAGTTTCAACTGTCAACTGACTGAGAAACCATATTTCATTAATCTAAAAATAGCCCCAAAATCGCCACACAAAATAGAGTAAGGAACACACTTACTTTAGGGTTATCTCTGAAAAGGATGTGGCTATGGTTGTTTGCTCAACCCCATCTCGCCATTTTCATCCGCTGATCATTCCCAGTGTTCCCACGCACCAAACTTCCTGAAACTTGGTAATCCAGCAGATTACCCTAAGGCACTTCACCCCCAACTGACAGAAACACTGAATTCGGATTCCCAGATTTTGATAACTGAGAAACTCAGTGCAGCACCACTGCACCCTGTACTGCGCTGCTTGGAAATTGGGAATCCTGACCCAATTCCGAAATCGCAACACCCTGGGATCCCTTCTTTGCCAATCGCCAGTCTCCAGATGAATCGCCAGGCTAAAAATAGCCTCTCAGAGCCTCCCAAGCCTTTGTACACCAATCGCCAACCACTCCTGTACAACCCTAGACAGAAGTGTGTCACCCTCTGTCCAATTCCTCTCGCCACACACTCACCACCACCACCCTCACTGTCCCAAACCCTGAAGATGACAAATCGCCATGATACTCAACTCCAATGTCTCGCCAGATGATGGTCGTTGCTCCAACTCATCAATCGCTCCAGGGTCTGGATCAAATCGCTCCGATACCAACTGTTATGATTCTGGTTCTCTTGTCTGAAGACCAACACTCACTCACATAGACTCTCAAGTATGCCCATACATACACATAAGGAAGGGGAAAGGATAGGAGTACCACACCGCACAGGGAGAGCGAAACACAGCGGAAGACTTGACCACGCGATATAACAAGGTACACTGAAAGTGCAATTCACTCCACTCAATCCTCACAACTAGTCATAAAGGAAAGTCGAGTAGATGACATCCAAGAAACAATGAAACGATGATAGTTTGAACTCAGTATCAACGTTGTTTATTAAACTCAAAGTCTCGAATTGTCAAGATGACCTCAAAACTATGATGCGCTGCTCAGATATGAGCAGCGCTTCACTCCCCAACCCTGATGAACCGCTATTACTACCCCCGAGTCCCTGTAACATCAAGCGCCACCTAGATACAGCCTCCAGAGGGAAGCGCCACCCTGAAACAGACCTCTGAGGCCAAGCGCCACCTAGAGGATGAAAAAGAAGACCAGCGCCACAATGTCTGAAGAAAGTGTCGAACGACTTCCCCGATGGAAGTCTGCGGCTGCGCCACCTCTCTTCACAAGATGATCTCTGAGGAAGAAACTGCAGCTATGGCTGCAGCGCCACAACCTTGTAACCCTACCCCGGAGGAGGGTCCAGCAGGGCACCAACTTCTCAAGCCTCCAGCAGACCTCAAATAGCCCAGACCTTTGTACAGCCCCGCGTGCTGACAGAGTACAGCGCGGGTCCCAGGTATGGTCGGCGCTTCGCAGGTCTGGCTCTGCCTGTCTCCCTCAACGTTGAGCCGTCACCACTTCCAGTTCATGTGTTATGCAGCAGCGATGTACACGGTACCAACTGCCAAAAAGCCCTGAACCGATGTGCCCATCCTATCTATAGTCTTCTCTAGCCTAGACTCGACCTAGACCGGACTGACTGACCGACCGGTACCATTTCTGCCTCGACGTCTAGGGCCTCTCCCTACAAGGCTATAGGCCATAGGACCGTCTATCAGCTTAGGCCCATAGGGCCTGTCCGTCTTAGGGCAGCCCGGGTCTGCTATTCGCATATAGGTTAGCTGTAGGAAATTCGGTTAGCACGGGCCTATACTGTTCCCGAATTTGCAGATATGTCCCTCTAGGATTTCCCTACGGGCAGGTCTCGCGGTTAGCCCTCAGCCAAACAAAAATCATGAATCTAACCTACTTTGTACAGCCTTGACGTCAGAGGCTACAGACCGTCAGAACCAGCACGTCATTGCACCACCCCGCTGCCACCCAGATGTCAGCGAACTATGAACTGATAGCTGAGATGGGTTGACCCACATATGTGAGTCTGTGACCCCAGATCCCGCATCAGATGTAACCCAGTGGGTTGCTAGTTCTCCACTAGATCATGTCCAGTCAGGCATCCAGCACTCCTCGGTGGACATCCCTACTGTTAATCTACCATCTTGGGGGTAGGAAAACGATGCACCGGACAGGGTTGTGAGGCAGCCCATGAGGGGATGGTACTCCCTGCTGGGAGTGGAGGAAGAGAGGAAGGGGGCAAGGGGGGCGAAGGGTGGGGAAGACAGGAAGGCACGAGGAAGTGAAGGGAGGGGAGAAAGGTTTCAAACACAAGTGAATTATGCAGTGGACGGGGTTATGAGGCAGGTCAAGGGTGTATAGTGCTCCCTCCTCGAAGGGGGGAAGGAAGGAAGGGAGGAAGTAGGAAATGGGGAAAGGGGGAAGGGCGAAAGGGGGGGAAGGGGGGGAAAGGGTGAAAGGGGGAAAGGGAGAAGAGGGGGAGGAGGAAGGGAACGAAGGAATGGAAGGGAAGGAGGAGCGGACGAGGGAAGAAGGAGAGGAGAGAAGGGGAGGGATGGGAAGGGGTGGGGTGGGGGGGAGAGGAGGAAAGGAGAGAGCGGGTAAGGGCAAAGGTTCTCAAGACCCAATGCATCCTCACATGCACTTGTTCCTTGATTTTCATTCTCAAAAGGGCATGTGCCGGGAGGGGGGAGAGGAAGGGAGATGGGATATAGAGGAGGGGAGGGGAGGAGAAGCGGGGTAAGCCACATTTTGATTGTCCGGAGTTCAATTATAAGAAAAGCGAGAAAACACATGCATGGCTCAAAAGGACAGATAGACAAGTTAGAAAACGTCATGCATGGCTGAAACGAACACCACCGACATTTCTTGAAAAAACAGATGCTTTTGCCCACATAATCAAAAGGTTAATTTGGTTAAATTTATGTTTTACATGTGGCCATGCAGCCCAAATATCACAACATCTGCCATGCTTCTGCCCATCTCTGGTCAAAAGGGTATGCATGTGTCCATGTGGCCCATTGGGGTGGGGGGGGAGAGGGGGGGGTGGGGAGGGAAGGGCCAGGAGGGGTCAAAAAAGGACTAAAGAGGGTCGAAAAAGGACAAAAGACTCCTTACGTACCTGAGGAAATAGGGAAAATCGTCAAACGTGACATCTATGTCTTTCCAGTCGATAACTCTCCTACGCAGCTCCTCTCTGTAAGCAATGCCCTCCTTTGAGAGGGACCCTGGAGAGCTCTTTTTCAATTTTTCTCCTTTATGTCTATGTTTCAATTCCCGGCTTTCTCCCTTCTTCCGCTTGCTGCGGTAAGTCATGATGGCTGTGCCTAAGGCGTACGGGAAAGCTGATGCAGCCAAGCCAGCAGCGGTGCCTGCTGCTAATCCGGCCGCCACGGCCAATACCAAAAGGAATGCCTTATCCATGTTGCCTATTGTAACCTTCTCACAACTCCACACACTGCAAAAAACTACAGACTATCTCACCCAACTTTATTGATGTCAAAAAAAACCTCCCCTCCCCCTCCCCCTCCCCCTCCTTCCCCTCCCACTCCCAAATGTCCAAGAACCCTTCCCCTTCCCCACCCTCCCCCTTCCACCCCTTCCCAACGAGCCTCTTCCCTGCTCTCCCTCCCCCTCCCTCCCCCTCCAACTTCGCTCTTGTTTTTCGCTCCTTGATTCTTCTTGATACTTCACTTCATCACATCCACACAGAGTAGCAGATATCAGAGAGAATCTCTGAGAATTGCCAATGCATTGTTAAGTCCTCCACAAGCCAGACAGGTTGCATCCAGCTTGCAAGCTTCATGGTCAAATATTGACATGCCACTCTCCATCAACTTGGCTCCTCTACCTCATCAAACCAATTGACCCCTCAATCAATCAACTAGTCAATCAATCAATTAAACAATCAATCAACCATCTACTGGAATGGCAAACTGAAGAGCTTCAGGATTGTTGTTCTTCACGTGGGACCTGCAACCATGGAAGCCAAAGACAGGCATCGCCCTTCACGGTCAGATTGCCACTCTCCATTCACCCCTCTCTCTCTCTCTCTCTCTCTCTCTCTCTCTCTCTCTCTCTCTCTCTCTCTCTCTCTCTCT
>BFEA01000017.1:3332885-3353441 GCA_003427395.1 Chara braunii | reverse complement strand
CCTCTTCCTCCTTTTCTTCCTCTTCTTCTTCATCCTCTTCCTCCTTTTCTTCCTCTTCTTCTTCATCCTCTTCCTCCTTTTCTTCCTCTTCTTCTCCCTCCTTTTCTTTCTTCATAACTTCACTCCCCCCCCTCCTTCGACTCCCTTTCATTGTCGTCGCCATCTCTTCATCGTGCCGTTCCCTCCTCTTCCTCCTGCCGTTTTTCCTCTTCTTATTTCTCTTCCTCGTTTCTTCTTCACTCCCCCTTTTTCCACTCCCCTTTGTTGTCGTTGCCATCCCTTCGTCATGTTGTTCCCTTCTCTTCCGCCTCCTTTTGCTCCTCTTCTTCTTCCTTTTCTTCTTACTCCACTCCCCCTCCTTCCACTCCCCTTTGTTGTCGTCGCCATCTTCACCGTCAATCATCTTCTCCACCACCACCTTCTTCTTCTTCTTCTTCTTCTTCTTCTTCTTCCTCCTCGTCTTCTTCTTCTTCTTCCTTCATTTCTACTTCTTACTCCGCTCCCCCCCCTCCTACTCAACTTCGTTGTCGTCGCTATCTTCAGTGTCACAATCCTCTTCTCCACCACCTTTTTCCTCTTTTCCTCTTCTTCTTCTTCTTCGTCCTCCTCCTTTTCTTCCTCTTCCTCACCCTCCTTTTCTTTCTTCTTACTACTCCACTCCCCCTCCTTTCACTCCCTCTCCTTGTCGTCGCCCTCTTCACCCTCAATCATCTCCTCCATCACCTTCTTCTCTTCTTCTTCCTCTTCTTCTTCTTCTTCTTATTATTATTATTACTCCTTTGACCAGGTAAGTTGAGACCAAGGCGAAGCGATTTGGACAAACAAAAATTCAATTGGACAATCGTCAAACCAAATTGGTCAGTTCGATTTTCCTATTTAGTACATGATCGGAACCAATTTGGACAGCCGATATAGGTTGGGATAAGTGATGAGCATTTTGGACATATCAGATTTAGGTTGGGAGAAACCATGAGCATTTTGGACATACTGGATATAGGTTGGGATAGATGATGACCATTTTGGACAGAATGATTTAACAGTTTGGACGCCTGACAGAGTTAGGCAGATTGATTTAACAAACTAGTATTGCCAATACCACATTTAGTTCAACAGTCGACCGATTTGAGATTCTGCGTACACCATCGGGACCAACAAAGATATCAATTTAGTGGAATCGATTTTGCATGTTAGTCACATGCGTCTGAACCACGGGCCTGCTACTCCCATAAACTGTCGACCTAGAACTTCGCCTCGATTAGCTTTGCCGAAGTTTCGTGTCACCTCTCTAATCCATCCTTTGCACATCCACCTAAGCGAGAGGCAGGTACAACCGCATTGACGATGTTCAGAGGCGAAAGATCATAGCAGGTACAACCGCATTGACGATGTTCAGAGGCGAAAGATCATCGAGAGTGCATGCACGTGGGTTCTCTTGTGCAATCAGATCATCGAACCCACGGGCACATGAACGGCATCTCAGGCACGTGAACGGCATCTCAGGCATGTGAACGGCATCTCAGGCACGTGAACGGCATCTCAGGCAGGTGACCCGCATCTCAGGCACGTGATCGCACAAGGCCAGTGGGTCGATGCTCGGCGGAAGTGAATGCAGGTTGATGGATGCACGCAGCACACGCGAGAGCGCATGCAAGTGGGTAGCCGTACCTAGGTGGATGTGCGCAGGACACACGTGAGCGACGCACGACTTTCTGTGGGCCCCACCAATTTATGCGCTCGTCAGTCTAAATCGTTCCGTCCTTTGACGAAGGGCACAGTGGGTCTGTCCAAGTTTCTAGAATACCTGTCCATATCGGTTCACAAGATGTCCTATTCTGAACTACCGGTCCAAGAAGCTTCTACAAGAATCTAAAACGCTTGGACTACATGTCGGATTCCAATCTACCGGTCGAAGAAGCTTCTACGAAATTCCAAATCGGTTCGCCGTTTATCTAACTTCGATGCGTTCACCTAATTTGATTAAAAAAAAATCCAATTCCGATCTGCTGGTCCAAGAAGCTTCTTCCAAATTCCAAATCGGTTCGCCGTTGCTCTAACTTGGACGCGTTCACCTAATTTGATTAAAAAAAAATCCAATACGGTATTGTTTTTGGCGAGAACCTGGTAGGGCCTGCCCATTTCGGTTCACGATGTCCAAATAGCGGCAGTATGCATCTAACTTACCTGGTCAAAGGAGTATTATTATTATTATTATTATTATTATTATTATGCCACGTCTTCCTCTTCTCCTCTTCCTCTTTTTCCTCTCTTTCTTCCTCCTGCTCTTGCTTCCCGGCTCCACTTCTCGGTACTTCCTCCTCCTTTGCCCCCCATCATCATCATCCCTCCATCCTCCTCGAGATGACAAGAACAATGAGATGCAGGGTGGGTGGAGGAGGAAGTTCGACAACAGTAATCACAACCATGATGACGACCATAATTACGATGAGCATGACGAGGGCGATGATGAGGAAAGGGGTGATGATGAGGAAAGGGTGACGAGGAGGAAAGGGTGATGATGAGGAAAGGGTGATGAGGAGGGTGATAATGAGCAAGGGGTGAGGAATGCACTTAGACGCTTCGATGAGATCGGGGGAGAGGGGAGTAGGAGTAGACACACCGAGGTTTTTCCTTCTTTAATTGTTTTATTTGTTCATGAAGTAATGAAGAGTCTTCAAGGTCATGATGGAGATGATGACGAAGTCGAGCTGGAGACAGATGAAAACATCAACCTCTTCATCGTCTCCATCCTTCTCCATTTCAACGACGACATGATGACGATGATGATCAACGACGAAGAGGACGCCGACAAGGAGTTAAGAGTGGTTGAGAGGGGAGTGGAGGGGGGGGAAGAAGGGAAGGTGGAGTGGAAAAGCGTCGACGATGAAGAGAAACAGCGCCAATGCTTCGTGATACCGACGATGATAAAAGAGGAAGAAGAGGAGGAGGGAGGCGTGGAAGAGGAGACGTATGTGTGTGGGACGATGATGATGATGACGATGACGATGACGACGCCGATAATCTGTGGCCTGATGATGCTGTCAGCGTGAAAAGTTGAGACGACGCCGATAATCTGTCGCCTGATGATGCTGTCCGCGTGAAGGGTTGAGAGGATGAAGGGAAGGACGAGGTTATGGTGATCCCTTTCCCGTTTTCATTCCCCCCAATCATTTTCTTTTGTTGTCGTCAACCTCCTTCCTCATCTTCTTCCTCCTCTTTCTCCCCTTCTTCTTTCACTACTTTTTCTTCCTCCTCCCTCTTCCTCTTCCTCCTCTTCCTCCTCTTCTTCCTCTTCTTTCTACTCGTTCAATGATGCTGTCCACGTGAAAAGTTTTAGAGGATGAAGGGAAGGACGAGATTATGGTGATCCCTTTCACGTTTTCGTTCCTCCAATCATTTTCTTTTGTTGTCGTCAACCTCCTCCTCCTCTTCTTCCTCCTCTTCTTCCTCATCTTCTTCCTCCTCTTCTTCTCTTCCTCCTCTTCTTCCTCCTCTTCTTTCCCCTGTTCTTCCTCCTCTTCCTCCCCTTCTTCCTCCCCTTCTTCCTCCACTACTTCTTCCTCTTCCTCCTCCCTCCTCTTCCTCCTCTTCCTCCTCTTCCTCCTTTTCCTCTTCTTTCTACTCGTTCCTCACCTCGTCAAACTCCTCTTCTTCCCCTTCTTCCTCCACTACTTCTTCCTCTTCCTCCTCTTCCTCCTCTTCCTCCTCTTCCTCCTCTTTCTACTCGTTCCTCAGCTCGTCAAACTCTTCTTCTCTTCCTCTTCCTCTTCCTCCTCCTCTTCCTCTTCTTCCTCTTCCTCTTCCTCCTACTCCTCTTCCTCCTCTTCCTCCTCGTCCTCGTCAGCATTCATGGGAAGTACTTTGCGCACTCCAAAACCTGTTATAAACGTCTCTTCTGGAAAGCATCTCGATATCCGGATTTCAAAGCAAAAGGCTTTTGCGCAGAAGTCGTGTGCAAAGGTTTCGAAACCTCGCCTGCTTTTGAGCAGTTCGAGGTCCCAAAAAGAACCATCGCCTGCTTTTCAGACGTTCGAGGTCCAAAAAAGAACCCTCGCCTGTTTTTTAGCAGTTCGACGTCCCAAAAAGAGAGCTCTTTTTGGGACTTTGAACTGCTCAAAAGCAGGCGAGGGTTCGAAACCTTTCCACCCGACTTCTGCGAAGCCTTTTGCTTTGAAATCCGGAAATCGAAATGGAAAGGATTCGAACCCCCTTGATTGGATATCCTTCTTTTTTTTTTTTTGTGGGGGGGGGTGTTGTGGTCCCGCTACTCGCGCCACACGTAACAGTGGCGCCTTTTACGAGAATATTCACTCCCCATTTCTCACATCTGGCAAGTGGCAAGTCGAGGGGCTATGAAGAAACGACGAGGAGGAGGAGGAGGGAGGAGGAGGATAAAGGAAGGAGGAGGTAGAAGAGATGTGTGGAGGAGCTACGTAGCAGCAGAAGCAGGAGAAAGAGGAAGAGGATGCGAAGGAGAAGGACGAGGAGGAGGAGGAGGCGGGAACCCGAGATCGAGGAGGAGGAGGCGGGAACCCGAGATCGAGGAGGAGGGAACCCGAGAAGGTACCTATGGGCGGTTCCTTCTGACTAGCAGTCATACTCCTACCTAGCTACCTTCTCCTCCTCCTCGATCTCGTGTTCCCGCCTTCGCCTCCTCCTCCTCCTCCTCCTCCTCCTCCTCTTACTGTTCGTCCTGCTTCTGCTGCTACGTAGTTCCTCCGCCCTCCTCCACCCATCTTCCACCTCCTCACCCCTCCATCCTCCTCCTCCTCCTCGTTTCTTCATCCTGACTTTGACGAAACATTAACCGCCGTAGATGTGAAAAAGTACGAGGAGGGAGGGAGGGAGGAGGAGGACGCCATGAGCTACGAGGAGGGAGGGAGGGAGGAGGAGGACGCCATGAGCTACGAGGAGGGAGGGAGNTACGAGGAGGGAGGGAGGGAGGAGGAGGACGCCATGAGCTACGAGGAGGGAGGGAGGGAGGAGGAGGACGCCATGAGCTCCGACAGTGTAGAAAACGGTGTGATGACAATATAGTCCCGAGATGATGAGGAGGATGGACAGCAGGACCAGGAGCAGGAGGAGCAGGAGGAGCACGAGGAGCAGGAGCAGCACGAGGAGCACGAGGAGCAGGAGGAGCAGGAGCAGCACGAGGAGCACGAGGAGCAGGAGGAGCAGGAGGACAAGAGAGGAAAAGGAGCAAATGGAGGAAAGGGGATAAGAGAGTGGTGGATGAGGAGTGCGATAAGAGAGTGGTGGATGAGGAGTGCGATAAGAGAGTGGTGGATGAGGAGTGCGATTAAGAGAGTGGTGGATGAGGAGTGCGATAAGAGAGTGGTGGATGGGGAGTCGGAAGGAGTAGAAGGGAGGGAGGGAGGGAGGGAAGGAGGGAGGGAGGGAGGGAAGGAGAGAGGTGGAGGGAGGAGGGGTAGGTGGCTGGGTAAGGAGATGTGTAGAAGGAAGAGGAGGACGCAGAGGACAAGGGTTTTTTTTCCGAGATCCTTCTCCATTTTCCTTTCTCTTTTTCTTTTTCTTTTTTCTTTTGCGAACATCTATCCTTTTGCTGATTGAGCGGGAAGGAGATTATCTAAGGTCCTCAAGCGCCGTACGAATAGAATGGCGCCTCCAGGGCGGAAGGTGGGGGGGGGGGAAGGGGGGGAACCAGAAAAAAAAAAAAAAAAAGCTAAGTCTATCATAAGTTCGGCAAGTAGGGGTCAAAAGCTAGAAGTACGTCATCATCTCAACCACCGCGACAACCACCAGGGGGGGGGTCAGAAGGGGGGGAACCAGAAAAAAAAAAAAAAAAACATCGCGCGGAGTCTTTTTGCACGATTTTCATCTTCTCTTTTGGACGAGTTTTTGTGAAGCGTGCTGCGATTAACGAGGAGGGGGTTAAACTACGTGCGCTGGTTGTGCAAATATATTCATATACATATAAAAAAAAAACGAGCTCGTTCTTTTTTTGTTTTTTCGCTTTTGCACTCTTATATTCATGTGATGATATATAGGGTTCACCCTCCTGCTGAGTAGGTAGGTGAAACTCCGACGAAACAGTTTGTCACAGCCCCTCGTTTGTGTCCTCTTCTCCCTCCCTCCCTCCCTCTCTGCCTACGGTTTCCCGGGCAGCTCCTCTGTTTGACGATATAGTTGTCCTCTCTCTTCTGCATCTCTGCCTACGGTTTGCCGGGCACTTCTGTTTAACTGATAGGCCTTCCTCTTCCCTCGTCCTTTGTTTGATTGGATCTCTTTCTCTCTCTCTTTCTCTTTGTCTTGCCTCTGTGAGGTTTGATTTCCTCCTTTTCTTTACCTCCTTCTTTGCCTTTTGGCTGCGTGCAAGTGGGTCCTTGTGACACACGTGGATATGGGGCCAGCCAGCGCTCAAGCTGTCATCCACGTGGCTGGCCTTGTACGTAAGAGGTGATGAACAGGCGGAGCTTCCCTTCGTTACTTCTTTCCTTTTTTTTGTTCTGTATTTTTCCGCCTTTGCTCTCCAATTCATTGTGTGACAATATATCGTCACACCGTGTATCGGAGCGCAAAGGCAAAACAAGACAAAACAAAACAAAAAACAAAAAAGAAAGGAAAAGAAGTAAGGAAGGGAAGCTCCGCCATCACCTCCTCTTACGTACATGCCCGGCCACGTGGAGTGTGACAATATACATACACGTTTACATAAGTGCATATAATGATGATATACATATATATGCTTGTGACGATATATAGATAAGAGGACTGTTTGACGATGCATAGGAGGAACTTCCCAAAAAAAAAAAAATATATATATATATAGGAGGAAGGACACGTCAGCGATATACTAGTATTGTCGAAAATACCCACGCTGACGTTTCCTTCCTTCTACAGTAAGCTCAGCTTAACTAATATCTCCCTATTTCCGGTTTTCCAGGAGATATACCGAACGTTCTACACGTGTGTGGCGTATGCAGGGGTCCCAAGACATCAAGATGGTCGACGTATATTGCCAGAATCCAGAGCAGGTACATCTACACTTGTGTGGAGTGTCACAGTTTTCCAGGAGTAAACTTAGCTTACCACCATGCGCACTAGATACAGGGAGATGTGAGCAAAAAAATCACAAAAAACGTTTTCCACTGTTAAGCTAAGATTACTCCTGGAAAACTGTGACGACCGCAGAAAAGTAAGACAAATATTATTAAAAAAATAAAACTGAGCCATAATGTTTTCAGTCTCCTCAACTATCTATAAACAAATAAATAGATAAATAAAAAGACATAAATAGATAAGAAAATACGTATTATGCGCCCGTGACGAGGTTACACTGGATAAAAGCAAAAATAAGATGCCGGTTTTTTTTTTTTTCCCTACTGAACAAAAACATAATAATAATAATATACTAAATGACGGTAATAATAAAACCTGATGATAACCTCGTCACTATTCAATTATCAGTAGTTATGGATCCGTACATCGGACTTCAGATCTCCTCCGTGCACACACTGATTTGAACAGGCGCCCTCGACTGCTGATACCCCGTCATTATTCACTCATTCAATTTTACTGAATCATGATCATTCATAAATCAACAACAAAGATGTTCTGCCTCTCTCGTAAGAACCCATACACAATCATAGACTGATATATATATCGTCATAGACTGATATATATATATATATCTGTAGAGTTTTCCATCTGGTGTGGGTGAGTGATAGTCTACTTTGATTTTGGTTAAGGTGGATTATCACTTACAGTGTAATCAGTGAGGGGATTCTACAGAYTGTTRAGGGTTCAGCCTCCTGATGAGTCGGTGAAACTCCGACGAAACAGTTTGTCACAGCCCCTCGTTTGTTGTCCTCTTCTCCCTCTCTGCCTACGGTTTACCGGGCAGTTCTATTTGACGATATATACATATATACAAACACATATCTATACATATATACATAGGTACCGGGGAGGAGGGAAAAGAGAGGAAGAAAGGAAGAAAGACAAAGAAAGAAAGGAAGAAAGACAGAGAAAAAAGAAAGGGGAGAGAGAGAGAGAAAGAGAGAGCGAGMGAGMGAGMGAGAGAGAGAGAGAGAGAGAGAGAGAGAGAGAGAGAGAGAGAGATGCGAACAAGAAATGAAGAAGGCGGTCAACAAAGAAGGTTGAGATGGAGGAAAGCGGAGAGAGGCGCACACAAGTACAGAGGGAGAGAGAGAGAGAGAGAGAGAGAGAGAGAGAGAGGAACGCGCGCGCACACACACACACACACACACACGGGGAGGGGGAGAGAGAGAGAGCGACGAATGCACACACACACACACACACACACACACACACACACACACACACAGACAGAGGGCAGGGCGGGGTTGGGGGGCGGAACGACAGAACACCTTTCGCGAAAGGCGCACGTACTTGTCGACACGATCGCGAGCTACTCTGCTCCTCTCTCGCGGGAGGTGTGTGGCAGCGCTGGTGTGGGACGTTAGGGTTGCGTCGAGTTGCTGTCGAAGGACCGCAGAAACCGGTCCCTGCCGGACTGGAACGATTACCGTATGCGACGGCCGGAGAAAAGACAAGTTCACCGCAACGAGTCAGAGTGAAGCACGGCCCGTGTACTGTGCGGCATGCATAAGAGAGTACGACGGAGGACACATGGATCCGACACTTTGGACGTTGGCCTCCGGTACGGTCCACGACCGTCTTCCCCCGAACACAACGCACCCTGATTATGGCTGTACCGAACTGGAAAGATCGTCTATATACATTCGTTTTCAGGGTGCGTTATGTTCGGGTGCACGGGTGAAGACCGGAGTCTGCACCATCGAAGGCGTGCACACGCGGGGATGAGGAGCACCCACCCTCTGCCAGGACCGTAATTCCAAGGGGCTACCGTAGTTGCACCACTCGTCATCTACCAAGGATTTGAATGCATTTGGAAAGACCTTCCGTCCAGAATGTTGGCGGTTGGCGGATGGCCGGTGCTGCAGCTCTGGCCCTAATTCGACTTCCACCTCCGCTCCACAACGATGTATGGGCGCCGATCTCCGTTTATCTACGGCCGACTACGTATGTATTGGGCCTCGCTGCACTACACAACATTCTACATGCATCTGGACAAACTGAAAGGTATACTCCGGACGCACCTGGTCAGGAAGGTGCACAAATGCATGTAGAATACTGACTAGTGGAGCCAGGCCCATTTTTTCGTCTATCTCTTAGGGCCTCGCTCCGCTGCAGAACTTTCTACACGTGTGTGGAGTATGCAGGGGTCCCAAGACATCAAGATGGTGGACGTATATTGCCAGAATCCAGCGCAGGTACATCTAAAATGTTGTGTTTTATTGAAGTTGAACCTGGTGTGGCCCTATCCTGTCGTAGGGGTTCGCGAGAGGTATGGCTGGTGCACTCGGCCAGAGCGGGGACGGAAGCTCCATTGCCGCGACAAAGGATAAAGTCTCACCACAAATCCTGCGTGACGCAGTCGGGAGGGTCCCTTGCACAACGCATTTGATCTTCGGTTCCTCCTCTTCTTAAATTGGAAGCTGAAGTTCATGGTGGACAGTTGTTTGTGGTTCTCATATCTATTTGTGTGCTCATAACTCCTTTTTCGTTTGTCCCCTTCTTCAGTCAAGCTACGGCTCCGTCCACCTCCTTTGGYCTCTCTCTCTCTCTCTCTCTCTCTCTCTCTCTCTCTCTCTCTCTCTCTCTCTCTCTCTCTCTCTCTCCCCTAACATTTTTTTCACGAATGTTTGAATGTTTTTATAACTTCCTTGTCCCTACCAGTTTCTGAGGTTCTGTCCTGCTCGTCTCGTTGAATTCAATCGGATCTCACGAGGACGAGTATCGTTGAATTTAAAGAGACCAACAAAATCAAGTGATCTTATCCCGTCCCTCTCTCCACTCCTCGGTATCTGATGGTTAATGCATGAGTGATCTCTCATACATATGTATTGACTGAGTTGTTACCCTTATGAAGGGAACGAATTAGGAATCTGATGTAATCATTTTGATGCATGCTTAATTACTAGCACGTATGAAGGATCGTCGTTCTCTCAACTGATTAGATTGCATGGACTTTAAGCCTTGGATCGGTTTGCACGATGGATGTAAGATAATGCATAGTGTGGTGTCTATCTGTTCCTTTGATAAAATAACGGATTGATTAGACATACGCAATCAGCCTCGCTTATGCCATGTGGACCGATTACCCTGATCCGAACGGACGTCGACTTTTTGTATCCCCGCCACGCCCGTTCTTGTATAACAAGGAAATGACACATGTATGTGAGTGGGACGTACGAGAAGTCATCGCCAAGATCGGCAGGCGCTACTATTTTTCTCTCAAAACAAGGTGCTCAGGATTTGTAGGCGTTGGTTTTGTCATTATTGGTACTCACTTTCCCCCGTACTCATTGTTATTGTCTTTTAACAAGTTGATTGTCATCTTGTGGATGGTGGTGGCGCCTCATTGGCCTAAAAATTTGTGTAGCGATTGTCGTTGCACCGAGCATTATTAGGAAAAAAGGTTACACTATCGTACACGCGACGAAAACGAACACAAGGAAAGAGCGACTAGGTTGAGGTCCTCCACATTGGATTCTAAGCTCTGTAACGAACGGCGCTAGGACTTAATTTGAAAACGAGATCCCACGTGTGTAAGACGTCCAGTAGCCCGCATGGACGTTCAAAAATACTTTTTGGATTAAATGAATGTTTGAAAATAACGCGCGTTAGTTCTTTTCCTCGTGGTTATGATCATTTCTCACTAAATTGGAACCACACGGGGGATTTCATTTTCGTTTGTGTCACCATACTCAATTTTTCAAAAACTCATTGGCACACGTCATTATGTTTTTCTTTCAGGGCCTGTTCCGTATATTTTATCACTCCGACTGGAAACAACACAGGGCGTGAGGTTGAACGTAAGATAAACGAAGTGTCACATACTGATGATTCAATCCCATAAAGTCTTTGTCAGAACACATTCCCACTACAGGTGGCTTGAGTCTTTCAATGATTCGTAAGTGCATACGTCACAGTGTGGTTGAGCATCCATGTCTTTGCTTGCAAACCACTATGCCGTAGGTACACTCAAGTGGAGATGGAACCACTGTAGGCATGCAACCTTGACCTTTAAGTTTTTTTTTTTCCCGGGGAGGAGTGGGTCGTGTCACGCTCTGCTGCAATGCAATACGAAGACAACACTGAAAGGGTCGAGCAAGAAAGCCTACCCCTATGGCACCTCCGTAGCCCTTTAATTTAATATCATCTGGCTCGATGAAGCAATTGACCCAAGTAGCATTGAATGTAGTCCAACTTAGGACTGTGTCTTTCTTCTTCCAGTTGTTTGAGGTATTGACATGTAGAGTGAATGCTCTTGATTAGAGGGCATAACCGAATTTTGTGGTGTAGTTGGATATCAACAACTTGAAAGAAAAAGTTACTTCATCTAACAGTACCCATCCTATCCTTTGTAAGTCTATTATCCAGTCCACAACTGGGGTGCCGATGTCGCCCATAAGCAGACAGAAGCATTTACAGCCTCTGTGCTTGCACTATTGGTTCCCCTAACTACCTGTTGAGGAACTTCTTACCCTGATACCACACAGAGGTTGTAGGGAACTGCGCCCCCCTTGAAGCTTCAATACGAAAAAAAATGTCATCAACACCTCTCTCTTTCCACCGCGTTCCTACCGACCACTTCACCTCTTCCGACTTGAGCGTTTTGATCGACTTGTCTGGTATTGCCTTCATCAGTTCCTCTCTGTGTTTTCAATTCTGTGGAGTCTGCACAATTTCACTCAATATTTCTCCACCATCTTCCACTCGTCTCTGCGTTCATTGAATAAGTGTCGAAAATCTGTCAGATACCCCTTTGTAGCCACTTCCTATAAAAATTCATAGTTTTGTTGGCTACTAAGAAGGGTGCACCAAAGGTGTCAATGATGGCGCCCCTTCTTTCTTTGACAGGAGGGGAGAGGGCGTCGCTACTCTACACAACTTTTTTTTTTTTAACAACTTTGTTTGGTAATAAAAAAACATGAACAGAGGTTGGGAACCTCACAATTCACCGGATTGCTGGAAAACAGGTCAAGCGTCCTATCTTGGGTATCAAACTGGAAAGCATGTCCAGTGTCCTCATAAAAAAATATAGAAAACATGCTGGAAAACAAGTATAGCGTCCTTTCCAGAAAAACCCTTCTAGTAATTCGAGCATCTCTGCATATGAAGGAAAATAAACCCATTTCATAACAGAGGGTACCCCTCTTGATAGTCTATTAACTATCCCTGGTCTAGCCTTAATCCAAGGGTCTGGTTTCTGTCCGTCGCAGAGGCTAGAGGAACTTGTTTGTCAAGTAGCAGAATATCCGTCCCACAATAGTTTATAAATATAGATTTGGCTTAAGGTCATAGATCCTGCCAATCTGAAGGATTGTTTCCACACCCCCTTAGATCTAGAGGTCAATAACCCAAAACCTTCGTCATTTTTCTTCTCCATAATTTTCCACCAGACTATTTTAAATATCCATGAAGATACTTCTGAATCCATTTTTCCAGATGAATTTGGATAGGAGTTGATGGAATAATTGAGTTGAAGATTGAGATAATTCTCTAAACAAGAGGATGTACCAGATTCTTGATAGGATGGAGACATTGGCAATTATCGCACGACCAAGCAACGATAGGAATTTCTTCTTGGACCAAGAGTTAAGCTGATAGACCGTAGTAAAATGTTCTATTCATCCGTAACAAGTGCTCTCCGAACCGTGCGAGATGGTCGACCATCACACGACTCTCCAACCTGAGTGACCTTTGTGGCGTGCCTGACATAGTGGAATTTGCTTACGCTGTGCTTAAAGAAGAGTTGACCATCGTTCTCTTAAGATAAGAAAGGCCTCCTTATCTATCGGTAGCGGTGTGTGCACATAAGTTTTTTATTATTTCTTCTATGATATAGTCATGTGCCTTGGAGCAGTCTGAGAGAGATACTAGGATACCTAAATATTTTTTTTAGTCTATGTTTGGGATAACTTTAATGCCCCAGTTAATCGTCAGAGGGTTACTGTTTGGGGTCATGGCAACAAATTTGTGGCAACTAACTTTCATTTAAGATGCTGCCTCGTATATTGTGAGACATTGTCTTAGCGTTTGAAGAGATTCTGCAGAGTTTTTCGACACTGTTTGAGCTCATAGGAGCTGGACACAGGGAGGCCTTCATATGAACTGTGCGATCTGACCATATTCAACAAGACTTTCATCTGGATCACAAAGAGGGAGGGGGCTAGGGAGCATCCCTACCTTAGTGATCGTGATACTATGAAGGGTTTTGAGATGAAGCCATTGACTACCTTGGCATCTGTTATACACGGATCTAAACCAAGTGATGAAATTTGACCCAAAACCTACTCGAGTCATTGTCTCTTTGACAAAATTCCAATTAACCCTGTCGTAGGCTTTTTCGAAATCAATCAGTATTACTGTTGAATTATACCCCTTGATTTTAATTAGTTCCAATGTCTATGATATGGTCATCACATTGTCCAACACCTGCTTGCCCAATACGAAGCCTGACTATTTTGAAGCAACAAGCTTAGTCAAGAGATTAGTTAATTTTTTGTCATAGTTTTGATCAAAATTTCCCCTGCTACATTAAGGAGGAGATGAGGCGCCAATTGCGGATATCCATTTTATCTCCTTTCTTATAAAGTAGTGCGATTACACCTTCGGTGATGCGATGTTTATGGAGTTTCAAGATCTCGTTAAATACCTTGACCATGTCTGTTCCTACTAGGTTATAAAACATATTATAGAACTCTACCGAAAGACCGTCTAGACCAGAATGTTTTCCTTTAGCTGTGCATTTCATTGTTGTGGTTAGTTCCTCGAGGGTAATAGGTTCAAGTTGTTTTTGTTCTGCATTAGAAAAAAAATGATGAGTAGAAAGTCATAGGAAGTCCTCCCACCTTGCATCGATGATCGGGTCCCTAACTCGGAGTGTCTTTTCATCATATGTGAGAATCTTCTCATAGAATGAGTGAACATAATGCATGATTTGAGGAGAGGTTTTAGCAGTTGGGGCGTTTCCCCCCCGGGCTACTGAACCACATGCGGAAGTTTATCAGTTGCAATCGCAGAGGTGACCCAACCGAGGGCGTTTCTCGTACGCTATAGCATAGGGGTTACGCGAGGTCCCACGCCTTTATCGAACCCGTACACAAACCGACGCATTGGGGGGTTAAAGTCTTTAGCGCGACTCGTCGGTTGACTATGACGCATCCTTTTTACCACGTGTTACACCAGATCAAAGCAAAAGTCAAATCACTCACACAAAATAAAACACTCTTAGCCCCTTTTGTATCTGACTCATAATCTTTTGACACAAAAATCGGTTCGGCGTCGCGCGCGAGACTTATGATAAAACCGCGCGGACGCAGGGCTTTCTCACATCGACTAGTCATGCAAAAATACGCAAACAGTCACAGTGATGGCGTACTATGTAGTACCCATAATCACGTAGTCCTCGTCGTTCGACACCCAAGTGTCGGCTGATACGTGGATGGAGGGGTTAACCTCTCGACGCCAGACAAGCGCCAAAGCGGTTGAGAACCACACCTTCTTTTGCACCCTGGTACACAGACTTCTGCCTGTTCTGACAGTCTACCCTTATGACTACGAAGACAAGGTCCATCATCCAAGGCCTTGAGAGAAGTCAAGCCGTTTGACTTTGACGACTGTCATGGACTTCAACGTCAAACTATCATTAAAAAAAAAAAAAAGGAAAAAAATATTTTTATCTCAAATGCAAAATCAGCCCAACCTTTATGGATGGTCGAAGAAGGCGGCGAAGACACCCGCAATATATATATATATATATATACATATATATATATATATACATATATATATATATACATATATATATATATATATATATCGTCATATATATATATATGTATATTCATCCTCCTGATGAGTCGGTGAAACTCCGACGAAACAGTTTGTCACAGCCCCTCGTTTGTTGTCCTCTTCTCTCTCTCTGCCTACGGTTTATCGGGCAGTTCTATTTGTGACGATATATATATATGGTAACCGACATTTGGTCGTTCGGGCCGAACGCGGACAAAAAAAAAAAAAAAAAAACTCAAAAAAAATCTGAAAAAAAATATTTATGAAGAAAAATAACTTAAACAAGATTTGCCTGAGCATAACATTCAAATTTCTTACCAAATTTGAAATAAAAATAAAATACAAAAAATAAATACTAATTAAAAAAATAAAATAAAAAAATTAGTGAGTGCACGATTACGTTTTCGACACCGCCATCTTTGGCGATTTTTCATTTTTGTTTGGCATAGCTAAATGCCCTGAAAATTTACAAATGTGTACTTTACATAATGCAAAACCCATTAAAAAAGTTCCAAAAAATAATAAAATTGTTTAGACCCCGAACTAAAGTCAAAACAAAAAGTAAAAGGTGAAAAACAACGTGGGTAAGCACGTTTTGACACCGCCATCTTTGAAGATTTTTAATTCTTATTTGGCTGAGCTAAATGAGTTGAAAATTTATAGGTACGTACCTGACATCATAGAGAACTCACAAAAAACAATTCAGGAAAAAACAAAAATGTTTAGGCCCCGAAATATTTTTTGGCGGGGGCCAAACGCCATCGGGTTCGGACCCCGTACGGGACCTCGAATGCCCGTACGTACGGAGGTATGACCGGGGACCTCCGTACGTACGGGCTGGTTACCCTATATATATATATATATATATATATATAAGGATTTATAGATACGAAATGATCACTTCCCACAATCACAATGAAACTTTCTTCAACCATATATATGTGATCGCAGACAATCAAATGCCCAGACCGAGAAAAACACAAAACGTCGATGCTTCCATCGGGATCATCGCAGAACCTCGATCTGTCGCGATTGTCACTTCCACTGAGGCATACCTCGTTTGCCTGTTGAACAGTTGCGCAAACCGCAATAGGTCGGGGCCGAGCCGCTGACGAGAAACTTGGCGAAACTGCAGGGCCGGTCGAGGTGGAAGAAGTCGCGCAAAGATGGTCGGCTGAAGTGCGTAAGTCATGGCGATGGTTGTGAGCAGGAACTACCAGAAGAAGGAGGGAGGGCATAATCTTTGTCACTGCTAGAAAGAGATGAGGAAGAAGGAGCAAGATAATCAGGAGAGGGAAGAGGACGAAGGTAGGAGATATGGCGAACGATGGTAAGAGAGCTATGACTTTCGCCCGTCGCAGGAGCGATGCGCACAGTATTCACCCCGTTAGGGTTGCGTTCCATAGGAAGCATGATCAAGTCTATATCAAGAGCACGAACCTTGTCCATTTTATGATTATGTACACACTTTTCAAGAACCATCATAGTATCACTACGGTAGTGGGGGAGGATCCTCGTTAGCATGAATACAACACCGGTGGATTCTTACCCCAAGCAATGAGTTATCAATGGGCAAGCACCTACCTACTGATTGATTACAACATACTGTCACCTTGCAGTTGCGCGAGTACCCACAAGAGCAGTGCAAATGACCATGATGTGTATATATACATGCATGCATAAACACCAACACATAAACGGTCACCTTCTCCCCCATGACCAACGGCGATGGCCAGCTCATCTCCCTCCGTCCATCCCAATGGGCGTGACCCACACCACCGCTTCTTCCGATGGTACATAGGCACCTTGGAAAAATGGTGATCAATGAGCTAATGAGATGTACATGCTGCCCTTTTAGAGGATTAGGGCAACAAGGGCGGGTGAGAAAGGGATATGGTGATAATGTGTGGAGGATAAGCGAAGGGCTTAAAGGTTTAGGTTTGGCCGGCAACAAAATAGCGGTGAGGAGATTGTAGAGGGTAAGGAGGCTATGGTGGTTGGTGAGGATAGAGTAAATCCAAATACCGTGTAATGGATGATGTTTGGAAAACAATGTGGTAGAAGGTGTTCCATATGCAGCAAGTGCGTCACGCACATAGATATCCAACCCTAGCCCCTACACCAAGAATGAGTGGTCATTACACAAACATAGCACATGAACGAAGTAAGATAAAGATATGAAAAACTTGTAAAGAAAAGTAAATGCACATAAAAGAAGAACACTTATTTGGTGCTTTGTTGGCCAGTGCTGAGCGACCTTGGAAATTAATGTCTGCCGGCTTTGGTGGCCAACATTTTGTGCAACACATGCAATATAGATGGACATCGAACCAACACCGTTTAGCAACCCAAAGATACTTTTCTCTCATCACATTGAACCTTGTGCAGGATTTGCAGTCCACCATCAACGAGACAACTTAGTTCAGGCGTTCCCACCCACACATCGAGGTCGCTCAAGGCGGAGCGCACAACCTCGACCGCACGAATCTGGGAGTTCGTCCCAGAACCGGTGCTACACGGAACGCTGCGCCAGGGTGCTCTCCGCCTGAACTTCGGGTCCTGTATCCCTGAGATATCCAGTCGGGAGACCTTGCGACACCACAGTCGCCAGATGCTGAGGGGATAAACGTTACTCCTGCTAGGAAATGGGCGAACCGCACACTCCTCCCGCGAGGCATCCCCATTGGGCCTGACCCTCGTGGAGTCGTCTTCCCCCCAGGGCCTCCAATCAGGCCAAGGGGAGTTCAAGCTGCCGTTCCAGGGCGCAAGGAACTGCACGATTGGGGGTTGTACTAGAGTCACATGAAGACTCGTTGAAGAGATCACTTGGACTGTCTGGTAAAGGCTAATTTTTGGGATGGTTGATCATCGATGAGACTGCCACTCGTCCCGAAAAAAAACCCTTAAGGAACAAGCCGAATGACATTTTCAAACCACTCAAATACAAATTGCAAAATAGAAAAAAACTCAATTTTAATGAAGATGCAGTTATAGTAGCTTGCTCTCTATGCGTGCTCATTGTAGAGACCACAACCTTTATCATTGTCGTCTTGTCATATTATCTGCAGTGGACTCTTGGAAACTCACAAGGCGATCATACAATCCATCGGTTGCTTTATATATCAAATAGGAAGCACTAGTTGCAGTGGACTGTTGGAAACTCATAAGGTGATCATACATAGTAAGTACCAGACTATAGTATACTAGCATACGGGCCCAGAGAACTCTGGTCTGCTACTCCCTGCCTCTCCCTAAAGGGGGGTAGACGTCTGGGTACCATGGGGTTTCCCAATTAGAGAGAGGCGTTCATAGTGGAGGGGAGCAGCACAATGGGTAGTATGTTTAGGTGTCTTCCCCCTCGTTTGTGTCTCAAACCGGGGTAAAAAGGTTGTCTCATCTATCGGGTGTGGGGGGGGGGAGGGGTACAGGAACCTTGTAGTAGGTAGGGCTGAATTGTTCAGGTTGCTTTTTTTTTTTTTTTTTTGGTTTGCGTTTCGGCGCGTAGGGGCACGTGTCCGAGGCCCAACGCGCCGGTTCCGTTTTTCAAAATCCAACGGGACACCCCCGTTTTTGCATTAAACGCGATTCAACAGGGGTCCCCGGGCCCATTGAACGGGTTCAATGGCGTTCAATTTTGTCCGTTCTCCGTTCCTCGGACACACAGCCCGTGTGCACAGCCTGCTCTGCGCCGGAGCCCACACACATCAGTTCTACAAGCAGTAAGGAACAAGTCCATGCATGCTCAGGATCAATGTACGCAATGATTGCTGCAAGCCTGCAGGTTATGGCATTTACTTGAGTGTCTCATCAACTCAATCAGTCAACCACCGCGCCTACTGGAACTGAACCTACCGGACACCAATCTCGGGACCCCTCCAACATCGAGGACGGCCATTCAACAAGGCACTGCTGGAAACTACAGGTACATCCTCTGCTCCCTTGAGTAGACTCTTATGTGCAAGACACCGTTTCTACTGCAGCGAATTTGATTAAGGCAAAGTCTTACCCCTTTTGAGTACACCCTCTGCTATAACACCGTAATTCAGAATGATTTTGAGTAGACTCTTATATACAAGGGTTCGGTTGTTCGCCGATGAACCTGGTATACATAAACTTGTTGCCGTGTTGGAGGCGATCTACAGGCGAACCCTTGAAACCCATCTGGGTGGAAAAGGGCTTGTTGTGGACCTCCCTCTTACTTCACTATATGGACCTCCCTCTTGACACTCCAACCTATTTATTGAATTATCTATCCACCTTCCCATTCTCACCTGATTCTTTTTTTTCATACAGTAAAAGGGCGGCGGCCTTCAGATGTCATGATTGAATTGACTGGCCCCAGGTAATTAATTCACAATGATTTTGTTCTGGTCATCTGGTGGCATATCACCGTCTAAGGATTCAAACTCCAGTCTGCATTTCAGCAGTTCACGGGCCTACCAACTGAGCGAGGCCCATTGCTACCACTCTGATTCAATACTCCCGCCTTCCACTATTTACCATGTGTGACACCCGACGAAGTACTCCTGCCTTCACTATTTCCAATGCCACTCCATACAAAGGTGTCACACATGCAACACGGCTTCCGCATGCTAGGAACACAGACACGGCAGCTGAAGTTTCACAGACACTAGACACGTCCAACCCTCCACACTCCATTACTCCATAATTCCGAGGGCATACTCGCACTAGGACGTTTTCCACTTCTCTGTGGACGTAATTGCGGTCGGGTGCATCAAGGCCGGGTTGGAAAAACGGTCAGGTGCATCAAGGCCGGGTTGGAATGTCGTGGTCTGAGTGGTCCCTGAGTCGTTTTATCCAGGGGCCTATTTCAGCAGCCCTCATCGTTCTTGTCATTCCGAAACCAAAAATACGGTTGATACGAAGTATTAAAACTCTCTGCTTTTCTTTTCTTTTCTATTCTTTCTTCTTCTTCTTCTTCTTCTTCTTCTTCTTCTTCTTTTAACTCTGATGTTTTGGGTACGCTTGGAGAATTCTACAGCAAAATTCCAACTAGTAGAAACGGAACAAAGGGTTACTTCTTCTCAGATATCAACTTCCTACTAGTACCTAAGGGTCGAGATGGGATTTCTTTGTTCTTTGTGGTGTTAACGTGGTTGTTAATACCTATTTGCATGTGAGTAGGTTGGTCTAAGGGAAATGCCATGAGAGGATCGAGTGGATGGGTGCAGCAGGAACATCAGCAGGGGTGTTGACACATAAGTCATTGGTTTATCATAGAGACGATTTCGGGCAAAAGAAATTCCCATGGCGTGACGGGCGATGTATACAGGCCTGAGTACATATTCACAGGGAACCATGCCATCAAAAATACTACCGAGCGGTGTGCTGATGACATCCGGATCGGACATGAGCTGAATCATCCCACAATGGCAGTGATCAAAGAGCTTCCAAGACCAATAGGTGTGCTGCCGACTTGCTCTATGTCCGCATTGTCCGGTCAGTAAGAGACAACGACGCATGTCTGGAGTGCGAGTGTTCAGTAGCTGTGGAATCTGCTTCGCCTTCACACCCAGCAAGCGTCTATGTGTGTGTGTGTGTTAATTTGTCACCGCAACAGGCCCTTTTTCACCCAGAAGAGTAGATCCAAAATCGAAGCATGTGTCTGTGTGTGTGTGTGTGTGTGTGTGTGTGTGTGTGTGTGTGTGTGTGTGTGTGTGTGTGTGTGTG
>BFEA01000017.1:3300647-3332859 GCA_003427395.1 Chara braunii | reverse complement strand
TATATATTTTCGCGCTTCGTGCTCCTGTTGCCACGACCTAGACACATGGAAACGGCCACCGAACATACCTGGCACGTGATGATTGCACTGACTGATGGAATTGAGGGATAAGAGACAGATGATGAGAGAGAGAGAGAGAGAGAGAGAGAGAGAGAGAGAGAGAGAGAGAGAGAGAGAGAGAGAGAGAGAGAGAGAGAGAGAGAGACGCTGCAGTGAATTGACATAATAAGCCTCCTTCATATGCAAGATTGTGCAAAACGACAGAACTAAAGGAATATTACAGTGGTCATCAAGGCATTTGGATTTAAAGAACCAACTCGATATTACACCATATAACTCTGGCCATAAAGTCTTGTCGACGAAGCATCGACCTCGATTGGCACTCTGCCATCCCATAGCGGGGTGCAATCATCATCCACCGCCCCCCTTCGCCCCCTCACCTCATGCACTTCTCATTGTTTGTGTTGTCGCATCAGGATTGCCTCTGTTCAGTCGTCACAGTGCCGATGCAGTAAACTCTCTGCTAATCTAACGAGGACGCTGCATGTCCAGCATCCAGCATCCTCTCCCTGGCTGTCCATCGACGTCCTTGCAATTCCTCAGAGCAGATCCCTGCACAATTGATTCTCTGTGTTTTAACTTCTTCACAGACTGCAGACGCTCCACCTCCATCTGCAATCCCATAGCTTGGGCGCATTCTTTATCCATCCCCAGACCTGAGCAATTGCTTGCACATTGTGTTGTTGCATCAGAACTACAGCGCTGATGGGTTGAAAGCTCTGCCAATCGAGTGATAACACTTCCACTCGAGCATGTCTGCATGCGTTCTTCTCTCGCTCGCTGCAATCCCATAGCTTGGGCGCATTCTTTATCCATCCCCAGACCTGAGCCATTGCTTGCACATTGTGTTGTTGCATCAGAACTGCCTATGTTCAATAATCACAGCGCTGATGGGGTGACAGTTCTGCCAATCTAGTGATAATACTCACTCGAGCATGTCTGCATACCCTGCATGCGTTCTTCTCTCGCTCGCTGCAATCCCATAGCTTGGCCGCATTCTTTATCCATCCCCAGACCCGACCCATTGCTTCCACGTCGTGTTGTTGCATCAGAACTGCCTCTGTTTAATAATCACAGCGCTGATGGGGTGAAAGCTCTGCCAATCTAGTGATAATACTCACTCGAGCATGTCTGCATGTCTAGTGATAATACTCACTCGAGCACGTCTGCATGTCTAGTGATAATACTCACTCGAGCATGTCTGCATGCCCTGCATGCGTTCTCCTCTCACTGGCATCCAATTGCAGCTCTCTTGATCTCTCTGGTGCAGGTCCTAGTCAACTTATCTTCAATGTTTTGACTTGTCCACTAACTGCCGATGCTCCAAGTTGAACTACGATCGAGCTATATCCGATCCCTTCGACATCGCCGAGAACGTCCAAACTTGATCACATGCCTTCGGCATCGCTGATAACACCCAAACTTCATCACATGCCTTAGGCATCGCCGAGAACATCCCAGCTTCATCGAGTCACAACTGGCCCTTATACAAGGAAGGGAAGCCCATAGCGCCGGTCACACGTTGCCAGGACGTTGTGCGTAACAACTGCATCAAGTCACAATTGGCCCTTTTCAATAATCACAGTAGCGATACATTGAACACTCCTAATCTAGTATGCTCGCATTCCTGACATGCAGCGTTCTTCCTCAGGCATCTAATCGCCGTTCTTGTGGATCTTGTCAGAGCAGATGTTCATCAATTGATTGAGCAGTTTCTTTCTTCGGTATCTCCGAACGCTTCCTGTCGCTCTATTCAATATCTCATCTTCTTCTGTAACATTAAATTTTGATCCTGACACCCTGTTGTTGATGTGTGTCCCAGGGAAGAGAAGACCCCACTGCCTACCATGAACACCTCTCTCTTTTCTATGCTCTATCTTCAAATTTTAGTTCGGATCATACACAAGTGTAGGGTCGGGATACATACAGGCACATACCTATGTGGAAGTCCTCGCCGGGGCCGGGAGAACCTGGGACAGACACAGCTGGTCCGCGAATACCTACCTACCTAATGCTGGATGCTCTCTCTCCTTGACGGGCTGGCTGCGAACAACACGCGACCAGTGCATGTGTTTCTCTTCTCGAGTAGGACTAAGCCCACTGACATCTCCCATAAGAAACGCTGACACCGTTTGGGCCATGCTGAGACTAGAAGAGATTCGAACACATGACCTCGCAACAATCAGCCCATTCTTCACTCTGAGATTTGCATATTCCAGTTGTCGCTCCTCTACAACCAACTCTAGCCAGTTCGCGCTGCACCACAACATCTCCGTAGTCCAATCAGTATTCATTGAGGGAAGCCCACCAATGTGCTCTTTTCGCCTCTTGGATCAGAGTCCTGTGGTTCCTGTTTCATCACAAGTGATCGGACAACACTGATGTATGTACACAGTACGCCTGGTGCAGTGCAGTTGTCGTGTAGTGGTTGCAAAATTCAATGGCCCACCCGGTAGGTAGATACCTTGAAAAAAAGGACCACAAGGAGACGATGTGATGTTGACCGATGAGAGCACAAAATGAACTTTCATTCAGTGAGTAGAGAATCCCCCTCTCCTGACCGGTGCAGCTTCGTGCAGTCAAATGGGCCGAAATGGTACTTCTTCACCTGCAAAAAAAAGAAGAAAAGAAAAAAAAAAGTAAAACAAAAACAAAAACAACAACAACAGACGGAAACAGCATGGGACATCAGGCCAAGTTACCGACTTTTTCAGTGAGTAGAGAATCCCCCTCTCCTGACCGGTGCAGCTTTGTGAGAAGAAGAGCTTGAACCTGCTGTTATTACAAGCCATCATCCAATCCCGAAACGGGGGAACGAGGACCCAAGCAGGGACAACTAGAGGGAGGAAAAGGAGGAGTGGTTCGAGTGAGCGCCACTCCGTTCAATGACCAATAACCTCAACTGCAGGAGCCAAAAAACGATATCTGAAAGCCCGAGAGTGCTGAGAGGGTCAGTAGAGGCACAATGGATACGAATCACTGAAAAGAGGGGCACTGCAGGAAGAACAGGGGTGGATTAGGGGTAAATCCTTGCTTGTTGGCTGTCTCACATTCTCTCAAACATAACAAAGGGAAGCGCAGAGCAGGTCACACCACGTAAGGGAGGCTGTACCCAGTTTCCAGCAACCTAAATAAAACCGGCCTCTTAAAAATGGAAAAACAAAAAAGAAACATATTATTAGATGTCATATAAGTTTTCAGATCGACCCTGGAGTGACGCAAGAGCCGAAACGGATCACGCCCAAAACGTAACGGAAACCAAGCCCAAACACACACAAAAAGTATACCTCTCTCTCTCTCTCTCTCTCTCTCTCTCTCTCTCTCTCTCTCTCTCTCTCTCTCTCTCTCTCTCTCTCTCTCTCTGTGTGTGTGTGCGTGCGTGCGTGTCTGTGTGTGTGTGTGTATGTATCATACAGTTCAGTCAACCGATTGGAAAACTGAAGATGATAAGGGGGAGTGGAGTGTGCACTACCCAGCCTAGAGTTTGCAAAATGACAGTCTAACCGACAGGAGGGGCCAAGAGCATATTTCTAAGGCAACAAAACTCATCTGCTGATGTACTTCACAGTTGGGCAGTACCTTCCTTAGGGGTCAAATGTGATGCCCTACCTGGTCGTTTAAATCAGACTTCCGTCTTTATCACACGAGGAGTTTACTATGGTCAATGTAGAGAACTTTGTGGTACCAATTATGCCTTTATGCCTATTGTAGTGGAAGCTGTCTCTTTCAATGATTATGTTACTTGGGTGTCTAATAAATTAGACTAAAAAACAAAGGAGAGAAGCAATGAGTATGACAATGCAGCCTGGCTTGCGAGGTCGAACCCTTCCTTCTTGTGGTTGCTTGCAAGCTAGCATCAAGCCGTCGACAGACAAATAGAAACAAACACTCGAGAGAGAATGTAGAAACAAACACTCAAGAGAGAACGTATGTAAGTCAGTTGATGCGAAGTGCCATGCACAGCGCTACTCGATCAGCTTGATTGAGTTAGGAGAGGCTCTAGAAGACCAGACACGATGTCCTTCGGGGTATCCGTTAAAATTGAAATGATACACAGAAGATTAGAAATGGCCACTGGGCAAGGATGACACACAAATCGAGAAATGGTCCATATTAAAAAAGAAGAAGACGACCAGACACGAACAAGCTCGGATCTTCAGGAAGCAGCCAATGAACGAGACGACATCAATATATATATACCTATATAAGTGCCATGCATAGGCATTAGACAACTTAATGTGAGAGAAAACCTACCGGCGACCATGGGTTCCGTTCTTTCTCCTCCTGAGGTTTCTCTGTTGGCGAGTGCCTTACGTTTCCACTCTTGGCTGCCAGAACATCCTGCCAACAGGACCAATGTCAGGTAAAATATTCAAGCTACCACACGCACACACGCACACACACACGCACACACGCACACATGCACACACCCACACAGGAAAAAAAAAAGACATCTATCTCACTCACCGATATGAGCACTGACAATGTGTCAGGCCAGTTGCGCATAGATCACTCTGCAATACGTGGGGCCTCGCCGCCTCGCTCCAGTAGACAACAACACTCTACATGGCTTTACGTAATGGTTACACCCGCAGTAACTACTACTCCAAGTTTTGAGAAGGTAGTAAAGAGCTTTTGGTATCGCTTTTCATTTTTCTCAAAGCCAACCATATTTTTCACACAATACAAGCTTTTTCACTCATGGGGCCTCGTGCCACTACCCTTCACATGCACAAAAGACAAAAAATATCACGGTGTATCTTCCCACGTACTAGCAAAAGATTCATTCCCATTTCGCACATTCTGCGAGTCCTGAAGCGAGGCCCATGCCCTCATAAAGAGGAGAAGGAAAGAAAAACTTAAGAGACAGCACCCAAAAGTCATCCACTGTGTCTCACGACATAAAAACTGAAATCAAACAAAACAAATCCTTTTCTGTGCCCAGTTTTTGTTTTCCAGGAAGCCCTACCGTCTTCGCCCCACTAGAACTTCCAGTCATTATGACTGCATCTGGACTGAAAATCGCCCCAAATACAGCTATAATGACTGTGCGTTCTATTCGGGTGAAGACGGTAGCCTGTCCACTCACAGACACGCTGGCAACAAGAACATGGGTTTCAAAAAAAAAACTCCCAATTCAGAAACGAAACTCCACTGAACGTCTGCCAACACGAGTAGTTCAGTTGGTACACCCAGGAAGTGCTGAAATATACAGACCGGAGCACGAATCCAGATGCAACAGAATAAGATCATTTCTTAAAAAGAAAAAAAAAGAAAAAAAAAAAGATCATTCTGAATTAGCTGTACCGGTCAATTCAATGATGAAATCTCGCGGCCATCGTCCCTCGAAAAAAAAAAAAAGGTAAAACAAACTCAGCACAACGTTGTTAGAACTTGTTGTTACTAAAGCATATGGAGACACAAGCCGCAGTCAAACGAAGAGAGTAAAGCAGGTGAGCGCGTGGGTGAAAAAAAAAAAAGCAGACCAAGACAAAATAATGCAGAGGTCATCGTCTCAAAAAAACTTTGCTGTGCTTATAGGCTATTCCAGTGGGGCCGAAGTGCCAAAAAAAAAAAAAAAAACACAAGGAAAGGCTGAGGACATGAATCACGCCACAATGCAAGCTTGCCATTTCAAATGGATGCAAGATGAGAATCCATTTCTTTCCTCACGTAAGAGGGCAACCTATTTGTTTCCTTGGGAAGGAGGCATCCTTTCGCAGATCTGCTGACAGAGGCAAATGGCGCACAGCTTTCCTACAATAGCAAGGTGAGCTACATGTCAAAAGAACAAGATCTGCTGACAGACTGGAAAGCGGAGAAAAGATCCCTACAACGGCACTCACTGTTCAATTGCAGACAGTATCCAATTCAGGCAAAGCATGCAACACCCACCCTGGGAGGAAAGGTTACGGGTTTAAGCCGCTAGTACACGGCCCCACCCTTGCAGAAAGGTTTTGTCACCACAACCAAAACTCGGAGGGGTCAGCACGTCCTGTGGCGCCGTTGAAAAAAAAAACCGGCCACCTCCGAAGTGGTGCGGTTTTCATGCGGACACCCGCAGGCCGATGCGGAGTGTACTGGTGCTTTTACGTGCGTCCAATTCACGAACTGGAGCTGGCTGTACTGGTGCTTTTACGACCACCTACTTATACTACTGGATGCGAATGCTGCCGATGGAATGTGTGGCTTAGCCATCCGAAGAAAGGAAGAGCCTATGCCAACCATGTCATTCCCTGTGGCAAGACATGCACAGGACAGGGAGCACTCGCCTCTCAGCCCACTATGTTGGGCCATTTGTGCGTCCAGTTCACGAACTGGAGCTGGCTGTTGCTATAACACGACATCATATCAAATAGGGAAATGGATGTCATAACAGCCAAATTCTTTCATGACCTATGTCTGGACATCAACTGTGGAGGTCTCGTCTCTCTCCAAAGCCAAGAGCCTTTCTTCTTTTTCCTTAAGGGGTCATCTCAGCTTATCCCCTAACGGTATTGTACACATCAGTATTTGAGCTCATGATCTCTCGATTCAGCTGCAAGGCAGGTACAGCCAAGAGTTTTATCCTGCCCTCGTCTGGTTGTCTCATTTCAGTTTCCCGTTCTTCACGTTTCTTCCCCCACTCTGACTGCTTTTCTTCCCCCCCTTCCCCCCCTTCCCCCCCTCCCGAACTCCCCCGTAACTGCCACTACACCTTTCTTTTCATTCATTATTTTTTCTTTTACTGCTAGTACACCTATGGTGGACGTTAGAGAAGCAAATCAGGAAGCCAGTCGTTTTCCCACATTTGGCACAAAGTAGTGTGAACTGGCCACACACGGTCTTGCTATGTTGAGAAAAAGGAATTTTTATTTTTATTTTTTATGGACCATTTCTCGATTTATGCGTGTCATCCTTGAAAGTGCAGGGGCCATGCTAGTCTTGCTATGTTGAGAAAAAGGAATTTATTAGACAAACCAAGCAACTTCGGATTCACTGCAGTCTCTGTGGAATGTTTCAGTTTCATTTATGGCCAAAACTAGCACTGGGGACGTGTTTCTTTTTACGGACACGATAGTTACATCACCAAGGCAAAAAAAAAAAAAAAACAGTCTTGCTATGTTGAGAAAAAAACGAATTTATTAGACGACCAAGCAACTTCCGTTGGGATGCGTGGGCCCAGCAGAACTCGCAAAGAAAAAAACCGAGTTGGGAGAGGAGGCATCATGATTCATCATCTGTGCACCATTCCCAGGTGTTTTTTTTTTGGCTTGGTGATGTTACATTCGCGTTCATAAAAAGAAAAACGTCCCCAGTGCTAGTTTTGGCCACAAATGAAACTGAAACTATCCAGAGACTGCAGTGAATCTGGAGGCGTGCTAACTGGACGTTACAACTGTCATCTCCAGTCGGCACACTTCCAGATCGACTGCCGTCGCCATCTGTTTCAATGTCCTTAATGGTCAAAACCACCACCGGAGACTCGTTCTTTTTTATGCATGATGCTGAAGAAGGATCTGGAAAGACCTTTCAGATGAGAAAGGCTAGCCAGAGTAACATAAATCTCACCCCCATGGGTTGGACCCAATCCACCTCAGGATTCACATTTCCGACTGGAGTTAATAACTGGATGCCTTGTTCTGCTTTGTCCCTGCATGACCGGCTGGAGTTAACTAGTACCTTTCCCGCGTGGGAAAATAGGGAAAAATGGCAGTTTTGCCAAACTCCTGAATATTCGGAGGTCGGGCCCAACGACGACTGCCATTGATAAATCTGATCGGCGGCCATCATTTCGTTTCGGCCTCTGAAAAGGTCGGACGCCTACCCGAGGCCCGCTATTTTCCCAAGCGGCAAAGGTACTGGTGGTTTAAAACCTTTATCGCACGCTTTTCCCACTGCCTACACACTCGCAATCTCTTCTTCTTACCGGCTTGCAAGAAGAACAAGGCATCCAGTTATTTTTCTCAGAATCTGTCCGGCGACGCACAGGTCCTCCCGCACATTTACCGACAAGACACGTTTCCGAGCAGAATGAGCATCATATACCCCTAAGGCAAGCAGCCTCCTGTGCTTCACCGAAATCTGGCCAAAACATAATCTGCAGTACTATAAACAACCCTACAACAGACCAGCCACAGACTACAGTCCGAACTTGGACTCAGAATCTGGCTACATCCAGGGGTGCATTTGTCAGATGCCATGGAAAATACGGACATTTCTGGGTCAGCGCTAAGGGTGTATTCAACTATTTCCTGGACAAATTGGTGACGACGTGGCCATAGGCGATAGGAAGTGCAAAAAATAAATAAATAAATAAATAAATAAATAAATAAAAATAAAAATTCATACTATAGGCCACGACTTTAGAAAATGTACAGGCCACTACAGGAGCGCCCAAATTCATCCGACTAGAAACGTCTCTAGTCTATTTTTTTTCCCACGGCCTATAGCTGGGCCAAGCACTGGGGGTTTAAGCGGTAGGTAGGTGATAGGGAGTGCACCACGTGCCTGAAGGGTGGTGCACACACTTAGCGTTTGCTCTGCTGAGCACCAGCAACCTCCACGACATGGAACACCAATTGCCATTGCTGAGTTATTGAAGATTGTTCTGTGTGCTTCATAGCTATCTCCAATATCCACATCATCTTCAAGTGAAGATGGTGTGCCCCTCCCTATCTTCTTTCCCCAAACATGATTCATAAGCGTTGTATTCGAGTTTTCGATAAATTCAAAAATCCGAGTAGAAAGCGTATGCGTTGTATTTGAAAACAAGGTCTGTTCGAATAGAACGCATGTGCCTTGTATTCGAATAGAAAGCAACCCATGCGTTGTACTCATTTGCAGCGCATTTGCATCATGTTCTGGGAAAGACGATAGCCATGAGAATTTCAAACAACATGTGATTATTTCAATAACAACAACAACAACAACAACAACATAAAAGAAAAAACAAAAGGAATATAGAATGAGCTCCACTCACCGTCCCAGCTTCAATGAGTGCTTGAATGCGCTCCTCACTAAAAGGATCTCGGGGAGATGTAGGACCACCCTCAGAAGATAACGACGTGCCATCACTGCAAAGCCCAACGGGTAAACCCTTGTCCTGGGAACTTCGTGCAAACCCACCGTCGTTTCCAAAGGAATTTCCAAGTGGGTTTTGAGATGTTACACCTGCTCGAGCCGCCCTATCCTCTAGCGGCTGCCCAGCAGACATGTCAAAGCTATGAGAGAGAATTTCTGCCCGATTGGAAACGTAACCACTTCTTCCCTCTCGATCCCCAGATCCACTCTCTTCAGCCACGACGTGTTCATTCTCTCCTCCCACTCTCTGCATCTCCTTGTCAGAATACGGCTGCCGTCTCTTCATCGACCTACGCACTTCAAGATCAAGATCCGAGACACCAAGTGAGAGTACCCCCTCACCCGGATTAGTAGGTTGAGTCCTTGTCCCATTACCATGTTCGACTGAACACCCAGGAACATTTCTTGAATCAACAGCTGATGAAACTCCACTATGAAGACGGAAGTCCCTACTCGACCCTTTGCTACAATTCAAAGGAGCCATAATGATAGACGAAGGAAAGAGCGACCTGGAATCCCGTGGGCATTCATGCTCGGAGATCTGGCATGGGTTCCCATTTTCAAGCTCCGAGTTTTTGAAACGCATCCTAGCAGGACCATGACAACTTGTAAGTTCAGGTGATATGCATTGTTCAGGACTCTGGACGGACCAGCCAACCGTTGTTCCACCTCCCAAATTAGGTGATGAAAAAGATACAGACCCCTCTCTTGGCCCCTCACTGGATCGAGAACGACAGGGTGTCACAGATGCTTCGTGCACCTTGGCACACATGTCGGAGATTCTCACATCCCCAGTGGGAGTCTGACTTGCCATCATACTGCCCACTCCACTTTTCTCATCAACCAGACAACTGTTCAATCTCTCACCTCCTAGCTTAGAATCACTATCTCGTCGCGCTTTCGGGAAGGACTGACGACCAACCGGTTCCCCTACACGAACATTTTTCGGAGACACCACTATGTGTAGTTCCCCGCAAGCCGTCCGCAAATCATCAACATCCTGGCCAGCAGGCTGCTCCCTGGTCCTAAACGTGTCTACATCGGCATCTACCATCCCATTGGTCTTGCGGACAGAGGCTTTACTACGAGGTTGCCGCTCTGCCGCATCCTTGGCTGCAGATAATACCCTTGCTTCGGTCGACTTGTCCAATCTTATGGCAGCCAGCACATTCCTGACTTTCGCCAACACATCTACCTCGAATGCCTCGTGATGACTCTGACGCAATTCGGACCTCTGAACCAAATCAACTCGTGATTCTCTGAGATGGCTATACGTGCTCCAGCCCAACGCCGAGTTACTCGTATCATCCCCAACATCATTAGTTGCAGGCAAGCAACTGGCCTCGGACACCGTGTTTCCACCTCTCGTCTTCGCTGGTTGCTCCTCCCCCTCCCATTTCAACGTTACGTCCACCCCTCGGCTTTCTAGTTTACTAGCAGGAATACCTACATCACCCTGACGGTCACTCGAAGTTCCTATCGACTGCACGGTTTCCCCCACTGACATCTGCTCATTTGAGGTGCCGTTCTTTTTTTTATCACCCACCCGGAAATGACACTGACTGTTGGATCCAGCACCCTGAGTCTCTGCGGTGCTTGCCCTCTCCCCTTCATTAGTCCCAACCGGTTGTTCAGGCCCAGGTATGCCCAAACTGGCCTGGGGGGCGACCGCACCAGCTTCATGTGCGCAGCCCATGTCTCTAGCTTTTGGAAGCGGACCGCCAACAGCCACGCTACAAGCGCTGAGGTGGCAAGCCCTGCCTTCTCTGTTTTGCGCTTCGCTGACTACTATGTTTCCCATTCCGGTCACAACTCGCTGAACAGCGGTCCCGGCAAAAGAAATTGCCCCATTGTCCGCAGCGCTAGGCTGCTCCCTCGATATGCTTTTGTGCCCAGAGCCCCCAGGACTTTGTTCCCCATTAGCAATCAGTCCGTCCCTGCAACAAGACTCAGACCCCGCATCCCGACGATTCCCCAGTGAGTTGAGATCCAACTGATTCTTACCTGGAGTTCTGGCCTGAGGGCTGCTAGCACGCACCAGTTGGGAACTGCCTCGCTCACACTGCTTTGCGTACACAGCATCAGACAACGTGCTTGAAGCCAAAGGGTGCGAACCCCTCGCTGAAGAACAACATATCTCCATCCCCGAACAAGTCTGGGCGATCTCCTGAGGATTTCCGACCATTGCTGCTGGCTGCGTCTGCGAAGCGACTGCCCCGAGTGCGTTACAGCGAACCATTGTAGCAGTCTCAAGAGATTGCTTTCCATGGCAAGCAGCTGGCTGGGACTGCTTTTGCTGAGAATCAGCCCCTTCAGAAAGCCTCTTCTGAGTGCTAGCCTTTTCAGATACGACTTGGGAGTTTTCACGGGAGGAAACATCTGTCCTGTCCCCAAATTCCCCATCCACTGAAGATCTGTTCTTCTCCTGCAGCCCCACAGAAGACTGCTGTCCACTGTCGACTGACGAGGTGGCAAACACGTCCTCGTAGCTCATTCTTCTGCATTTGGAGCCTCTGAACACTTTCCTAGGGATGGGGTTCCCATGTTCTGCCGCAGAGTCCTTTACCCCTTGGCTTTCGAAGAAAGCATCCACTAACTTCTTTGCATCGTCCCAACTAACCCGTGTTGAAAGGGCATGAGGCACTGCTGCACCATTCGCCTGCCCTCCTCGCAATAGAGAGCCTTTGCAATCGTCATGCTGGATTGCACTATTTCCATGGGCAGACTGGCGGATCGACGAGCTCTGTTGAACACCACCAACACCACCACCGCTCTTGGCCCCGTATAGAGACGCAACTGCCATTGTTGGAATTCGTGACGCAGTGCTCCCCTGGGGCCACCTATCACTCGGTTGCTTTCCAGGAATGCCATCTTGAACTGTCTTCATTCCTGCCGAGCCTGGTGGAACAGCTTTCTTTGCATACGGAGGGGGTCTAGGTAATGGTTTCCTCGTTCCATGCTGAGGACGAGAAGGCAGTCGCGAGGCGCCAGCAGAGGAGACTCCACCACTACCGCTGTTCCTTCGTCTTCCTTTACCCTGCACGCAAACCGAAGACGATGTAAGCTTAGTTTCAGTACCTTTCGTCAAGGAGAAAAGCACTCGAAAAAGTCTGATAGTTGCATGCAGAAACGAGGAACTGTACTCCGGGCGCCATCCTCTTTTCATCTTTCTCCAGGGCCTAACAGTGTCACTATTTCCATTCGGTAAGTAGTGCTCTGCCGTAGAACATGCACAGTTGCAGGTACATGTTTGTCCGGCTTGGTTCACACCCGTGTTTGTTCCACCTTCAATTCCATTCATACACGCTGGAAAACGCTGACAGCTAGTCACTTAAACTTACCAGACATTGAATCGTCAAAATCTCTCTCTTCATGGTCTTTGTACTGCCACCTGTTGATCATGACTCATAAGTATGCAAAGACCAGATACAGTGAGTGGGTGGGGTATGATTAGCATAATTCACAGGCTCGTGATGGGGGGGCAAACAGCCAATTGGCTCTTACAGATAGTTTTTAGGAGCTTACGACAGCCAATTGACTCTTAACGATCATTGTTTGGAGCTTACCGATTCGAAGAAACTCAGTCTTGGTGACGGTTTCCGGAGACCTGAAATCCTCCCATCTCCAGAAGGATCTCCAGTGCCTAAAGAGAAGTTTCCAATATCAGGCAGTCGTGACAGAGACGGTGACGAGATAACTGATGACGACTCCGATCGCAGGGATGCTCTGTCATTCCAGCCATCCGAGGCACAAGTAGCATGGCCATCATCTGAACCATGAGCAGAGCTCATACTTGTTGAGGGAGATTGCTGCCGGCTTCTGCAGTTCCATCCATTCGGATTGGTCCACGCCGAGTCCGTTGACCGAGTATCCACTGTGCCACTGCTTGTGGGCGATTGTGGCCTGCTCCTTGCAAGCCTCAGACGCTGTGCTACCTCAGCTGCATCGAGCTCACTGTTTCCGGAGGGAGACACCGGTCTGCTCCTTGACCGCAACGAGGGCGATGATGGTCCTCCTGGTGTTCTGTTCCCTGGAGTCCTGTTCCCGGGAGTTCTGGTCCCGGGTGTTCTGGTCCCGGGTGTTCTGGTCCCAGGTGTGATATTGCCCGGCACCTTTACGCCTTGAAGATTCGTCCTTGACCTCTCTTGGACCAAGCGCGGTGCATTACCGCCAACCTCGCCACCCTTTACCCTGGGTGCCCTGCACGTCGGATCATTAAGAGTCACTCTTCTTGGGGGACCCACACTTTTCAGAGGGGCAGCAAAAGCTGGTGGTATGGCCTGCGTTCTATTTGAAGCTGTAAATGTTGCAGAACGTTTTGCAGTTGGCCCCGGTGAACCTGGCAGCTTGCTTCCACCCGATCCGGATCTCAAGAAGCCAATGCACCCAGTGCTAGCCTCCGGCCGGAGGCTATGCTCCCCCCCTGTTTCCAAATGGACATCAACAACAAACATCACCGTAAAAAGCCCTCAGTCCACAAAATCAGCATCAAGGCAGATGACGATATGAAGCTAGAAGTGAAGAGTAGGAAATCAGAGAGCAGAAACTCATGTCACTTCTGAGCATACGACAAAGTACGCAAAACCCAGTTCTCAGGGAAGACGCAGAAAGAGATGATCTCATCCGCAGTGGCAGATGGGAAGTAAGAGAAGACGAAACCCAGGAATCAAATGCAATGACACCATCATCTCCAGAATAGCAATAAGTTCAGCTTTACCTCCGGTGCAGGTGTCAGACGTTCTAAAAAAGATGGGGCAAACAAATACGCAGTTGGTAGAGGACGTGGGTGGCCTTCAGGAGGTCGTGGGTTCGATTCCCCACAACCCCTGTGGCACACTTTGGGATCACCAGCTGAGATAGTTGGCTTTCGCTGGATGAAGGGCTTTCGCTGGACGAGGGCCTTTCGCTGGATGAAAGGACCTTTTCCGTGACCTTCTCAAGGAACCGCCTTCACATCACACAAAACATGAATAAGCTTTTACGAGCAAGCATCTTACCGGACTATAGAGATGAGATCACTAAGGAATTCATTTGGGAGCTTCCTTGAAATGTAGAAAATTGGCTAGCCCGTCCTTCGGGACATCCAACGTTAAAATTGGAACGATACAGAGAAGATTAGCATGGCCCCTGCGCAAGGATGACACGCATAAATCGAGAAATGGTCCAAATATTACAAAAAAAAAAAAAAAAAAAAAAAGGCTAGCCCCATAAGATGTGGGTGCCAAGCTTTTGTGATCGCGGACACCAAAAGAGACTGCAATACAGTCAGCGAGAAATGTGTCTCACCGTTAGTCGGTGGTCTGGCATCCCTCGAACCCTTCATAGATCTCACTCCAAGAAAGCCAGCTCCCACAAGCCTGCTCTTGGATTCCTCTTGCCGGAGAGCCGGGAATGCTTCATGGCCAGCAGTGCCACTGGGAGCAGCTGTTTCAGCTCCAGCATCTGCTTGCACCTCTTCCTCTGTACCCTGTTTCTTTGATGTGTGAATGGTCAAGGGATTTTCTGAAAAGATCTTGATTCATTCCCCCCTACCCCTGGATGGGAAAGGAGCGGAGGTTAAGGGAGAAGCGGCACAGCAAGTCAAGGTAGATGAAAAACAATTCTTTGCAAAACACCATCTCTAATCAGAGACCACAAGAACCCGTCGTCTCAACAACATACAATTTTGCAGTAAATCGTACCCAAGCGTGCAATGAACGCATGTAATGCATCTGCCAGCGTGTTAACTGTTTGGGGACGAACAAATAACTCGAGTTACCCTGGCAATCGACTGCACAAATTGTTTGAGAAACACCACTCCAATTTTCTTTTTCTTTTTAAAAAAAAAAAAAACAAAGACACAACCTTACAGTTCTGGCTCCATGTCCAACACCACTCCAATATTGAACTCCCCCATACTACACAGAACAGAGCTTCACCAAGATCAAGCATGAGAACGGTAATCGGGCAAAAACCTAATCCCTTGAACGAGCAACAAGAGGGACCTTGTATAGTCTTATATGTGTGTTTGCAAATCCGTGGCCGTGTATACACAAGCATTCCACATGCAAAGGGAAAAGGGATAAGACAACATGACACAGTAAACAACAGATGGGTAAGGATACCAAATAAGCAAGACAGTAGTTATGGAAGTAACTGTAACGCTCCCCCATATGTGTAGATGGCAGTTGGGGCCCACACAGCGGCTTGAACAAACAGCTCACACCTGCAGTCCAGCACTCGAAAAGAAGGTAAAGACTTATAACAGACGAATCAGTAAACGGCTGGAAAAGCATCAGATATAAATCAACAGAGGAGACACGGAAACAACCAGAAAAGTCGTCGATAACAGCTACACGAATTGCAAAGACTCTAGAAGGCCGCTAGTGATCTGCCACACCTATTACAACAGATCAGTTGTCCGTTACAGCTAGAGACTCATCAACTATTACAACAAACAGCAAACATCGCTAGTCACCTAAAGCTGACTATTACAACAAAACGATCAAACATCGCTAGTGACTGAAAGCTGGCTATCATCTGTGGACCGAATCACATATAACTTGATATAAGTCATCACCTAGAAAATGAATGCCAGATTCGGGTCAACTCACAAGTGACCCGAACATGAAATTTGCAAATATTATGGTTTGATTGCGCATGGAAAGATGACTGCTTTTATCAAGAGAGGACGTATTGATTCGAGATCCACAATCGGCGCAGAGACGTGCTGGCAGTTATTGAATCTGTGCAGCAGCAGCAGCAGCAGCAGCAGCTAAGTGAATCTGCACATCTACCTCTACCACAGCTGAGGTTACAGGATGGCGCTACCCGTCCCAGCATGAGCCCAACATCACCTTCACCCAATGCAGACACAGCAATGAACATCCGTCCAGCAAATAGAAATCTGCTTACCAACGAAGCCACCAAAGGACAGGCAGCTCCGGCAGTGGTATCTGACATCAGCTGCGCATGCCCACTAAATGAAATCTAACTTTCCATACCCTAATCAAATGCTCCCAAAATTTGAGAGTAAGCGGCAGAGACCGCTCGAGTTGAATCTCATTCAACTTAGCAGAATGTTTAGTCAAACGATAGAACAGATTCAGACACATGGAGAAGGGACACCACAGGGAAACAACAAGGGACTTCGCCTGTGAATTAAAAAAGCTAGAAACAAAAAGAAAAAAAGAAAAGAAAAAGGAAGAAAAAGGAAGAAAAAGGAAGAAAAAGGAAGGATAAAAAAAAAAAAAGCTCGTTCGCCCAGCTAGCAGAGAGCACTGCTGTGGCAAAGAACCATCCACCGAAGTGCAATCCGGCTATTTACTAATTAGAGTTACGATCAAACAGTCAGTTTAGATCTTGGGGGGAAGGCAAGAGAATGACCCTTATCAATGACACTGGACAGGGGTGTGGACTATGCTGTCTTATTTTTTCATCTCCCCTAGCTAAGGAGAAGTCGACCCACCTTCAGTGGTAGGCAGAATTTTCTTTCGTACTCTCAGTCTTCTACTGGCCTGCTTTGAAAACCGCGAGTTGGCTCATGCAGTCTAAACTCAAACGTCACCTTATCAACAACTGCCACAAAAGCCAGAGAACACACTGATACTCCCCATCCCGACCTTTCCCACTCTCATATCCGTACCCACCTCTCAATCCCAATAATCTCCAATGCACAGAGACGGCCATGAACACACACACACACACACACACACACACACACACACACACACACACACACACACACCTGCACGCACACAAACTGAGGCATGACAAACTACCAGAGAAAGGCCAAAGCTCTACCAATCTGCTAACCGTGCGACTCCATGCCAAGTATAACACGCACTTCTGTCACACTCCCCAATTTTCCTGATTGCATGATCTCGCAAGTGGCCCTTAGTCTGTCTTTCTCCCTCACTTCCCTCATCTGCCATTGCCCGTCTCCTCTATTCAACAATACCTGTCTGCAACAGTCTGCACTCAATGGCAAGGACTCGAACCACACAACACGCATACAGCACAAAGACACACAACAGCCAGCAGAGCTGTCCAGAACAACAAAGCACTCACAGATACACCTTACGTGTGTTCCATGATGAAAAAAGAGATGATATTTACAAGAAAAGACTGACAATGGAAGGACTTATAGGTTTATGAATTAATTTAACAGTTTGTAAAAACTTTACAAAAGATGTCCTTGAAGTCGAGGGTCTTTCATGGGATTCAAAGCTGCAAAGTGTTCAATGATCAACCCCCCCCCCCCCCACCCCACCCCATTTATCGAGGAGTCCACCGAACTACTTTCTCCAGCCACAGTTGCAGGGACAGCACAGCAGTCCAGCTCAACTAGCCAGTGATAGATCAAACTCGATGTGACATCGAGGGAGAACTTGATGTTAGTCAGCAATAGCAACAACCGCCACATACTCAACACCGCCCAGGCCTTGCCAGCTGTGACGACAACAATGGCAAAGGCGAGACTGCCAACAACGTAGTCCTTGTTGATTTCTGAGCAGGATATCCTTGATGATACCGTCCAGGAAGACGGAGACGTGTGCCATCCTGTATAGCCGCCTCAATCACTGAATTTGCCCGCGGCTGTTGTACAGGATTCCGAAGACGAGACGAGGGAAGCAATGCCTTACAGATATCACTGCCAACCTCTGGAGCACATAGAGGACTTCCAATTTTACCTCCCTGAAGGAGACACATCAAGACAAAAGACAAAAACAGTCAGAGAATCATCCCGCCATAACATGTGAGCAACCAGGAAAGCTGTACGTGAAGCAGCGGTGTTCATTTTGGCTACGGCCGCTGAATTCACTACCTGGTTGAACATGGCCGACAAAACCGTAGCGAAAAAAGAGCCCGTTCATAAAGTCGCCCCGACACCAACCAACCCCCGGCGCGGCGCAAAAAAAAAGGGTACCGAAAAAAGAGGCCGTTCATAAAGTCGCGCCGACACCAACCGCCCCCCCAAAAAATGGCAGTAAACAGAAAACCCCGCCGGGCCCACGAAGCCGCGCCAACACCAACCCAAAAAAAAAAACGGCCCTTAACAAAAAACCGCGCCGGGCCCAAGGTGCACCGGGCCCACGAAGCCGCGCCAACACCAACCCAAAAAAAAAAACGGCCCTTAACAAAAAACCGCGCCGGGCCCAAGGTGCACCGGGCCCACGCGGGAAAGGTCTCAGGGGGACGCGTCACGCGAGACCCACGTTTTGCTTTAGAGTATTAGGGAAAAAAGAACACCAAGCTAAAGCCCCCAATAATCCCCACAGAAAGGTCACTCTTTGATAATTAACAGAGAAAGGGGCATTGGATGCATAGAGGAGGGGGCGTTGCTGCTAACGCTAAATAAAGTAAATTTCTCTTTCTGATTACCCTATTGTTGAAAGGCATGGCCAATTAACTTCCTCTAGAATCCAAACATTGTGAAGCAAGGAGTACAAATAGCTGGGCACCCACTCTAGGGATCTCTGAAGTAGGTCAGGCAATGAAACTAGTAAATGACAGGTTAGGAAGATAGATTGAGAAACCATGCCTTTGAATAGCTCACCTTGTCTGGATCTGTTCCTTCGGAATTGCCGGCAGCAGCAACAATCTCAGCCGATGGACTTGCTGTATCTGCCAAAAGAACACACGAATAAACATCCAGTATTACAATTCCCACAGGTACTTATAATCTCAAGCCCAAGCTCTCTCTCTCTCTCTCTCTCTCTCTCTCTCTCTCTCTCTCTCTCTCTCTCTCTCTCTCTCTCTCTCTCTCTCTGTGTGTGTGTGTGTGTGTGTGTATGTGTGTGTGTGTGTATGTGTGTGTGTGTGTGTGTGTCTGTGAGAGCCAAGGGCTCAGCCGCACACTCTAAGAGGAGAGAAAAAGGGGAGAAGTGTGAGAGAAATGATGGGATACTCACTCTTTTGCATTGCCGGCAACTGTGACCGCAAGTGCCGTACTCGTGGGGAATCAAGAAGCTGTGCTTGCACAGCAGCCACTTTCTCAAGTATGTCCGCAGGATCTATGCCATACTTGCTCTGCCCATCTTGGCCAAGCACGGCTCCGGTAGTTGTCGATAAATTGCCCCTAGAAATGTCGAGGCCGGATGTACCTTCCTCTGCACCAGAGGCATTCGATGTTCCATCTTCTTGTTTCCTCTCTTCTTCCTCCCCTATTTCAGCTAAGCGGTTCTCCAACGTGAATTTGTTGATCTTGTGAAGTCCTACAGGTCGGAGCTTCGATGGAGCTAAAGATTGAGACATCCCATCATGACTCGCCACCTTATCATCTGGAGCCGGAGAACCAGGTCCGTGGCTCAACGAAGTTCCAGCTGTGCGAGTGGACTTGAACCATGGCTGAAGCGCAATCGCAGCATCTGATTGATTACCAGATAACGTAGCTTTTTCATCGGCTGCTGCTGCGTCTCCCATCCTTGCCACCGAGGACTTCTCTGCTCGAGTCTGTTCCTTCTCATCGCGATGAATGATCCCTTCTGTCGCAGTCACCTCCGTGGACGACAACGCATGCAGCTTTGAGAACCTCTCAAACGGATCGTCTAAGTCGATGGAATCCAGAACTCCTGCACGCAGATTAACCAAACCCTCGTTAGCTCCTGTCCGTTGTCTTCCCGCAAATCTTAGCAAGCAAACACTGCAGAAAAATCAAACAATTCCAAATAGAGGAAATGACTGCTACCGTCTTCACCCAAATACAACGCCTGGTCATTATCGCCGCATCTAGACTGAAAGTTGGGCCACATACAGCCTACAATAACCGGGCCTTCTCTTCCGGTGAAGACAGTAGGCGACTATAGAACGAGGATTGCATCAAGTAAGACGCTGGAGAAAGACAAAGCAAACGCAGCAAGAAGAAAAACATGACAACAAGAGGATAACAACAACAACGACAAAGAGGGTTTAGGGTTTAGGGTTTAAGGAGCGAGGAGGAAGACCAAAGTACGACAGGAGAGAACCACCAATTGGCGTAGCTCAGTTTATACACCCCTGAACTGTTGAAAAACAGACCCGAGTTCAAACTCCGCTGGAAGCAGATGAGTAAAATACTGCCGCTCTGAAGTACCTAGGGCCGGTCAGTTTTCTGTGATGATATTTCAAGGCCGTCGCCCTTCAAAAAAAAAAAAAAAAAGACAGGAGAGAGCCAGGAACTCTTCAGATTATACATTCATCACAGACAAGTGCTGACCGCTCATCTAACCACATTTATAGCAGACCAGTGGACCAATGGCACCGGCGAAAGGATGATGAGAAGCACAAATCAGGTTTTTCTCAACAGGTGGATCCAGCCGTAAGATTGACAATATCCCTCAAATTTACTGCTCCTGGGTTTAGCAAGCAAGCACAACCACAAGCCACCTACGGAAAGGGAAAGCCCTAGCTAGAGATGGAGGGCGGACTATGGATCCAAATTTTTCAAAACTCAGGCGCGCCCCTGAAGTTATGTTTTGTGGATCCTAGGGTGCATACTTCAAGGTTTAAGGCTTCCACTGAACAGCTCAGGGTTTAGGGTTTTATTTGAGCAACAGAAACTAGCATGAATATCCAAGCAGAGACGGCTGCTACTATTTCCATCAGAGCCATTTTGCTTTGTGGTCTGGGGTTGAAGAAACACCAGGGAGGGAACACCGAAAATGAGAGACAGATTCAGGCTCCAGAACCTGGCCCTCAAGGGCCAATTAGGGTGGGCAGGGTTGAAGCAAAGGGAGAAAGGGGAGGATGGGAGGAATGGATAAGACATGCATGAGAGACAGAGAGAAAGAGACAAACGGATTGAGAGAGACAAAGTGACGAACAGCATGAGAGAGAGAGAGAGAGAGAGAGAGAGAGAGAGAGAGAGAAAGAGAGAAAGAGAGAGAGAGGGAGACCAGGTTGGGTCTGACAAGGTATTCCACCCATCTGCGTAATCACTCTTTGCAAAAAGAACAGAGAGGATGGTTATAAGAGGAATCCGTTGTCTCTTACTACAAGGAAGAGAATACTTTCTTCCATGATGAAGAATCGAGGAGGGGAAAGAGGAGGGGAGGGTGGGGGAAAGGACGGGGGAGGAGGGGGAGGGGAGGGGAAGCGGGGAAGAAGGGGGAAGAAGGGGGAAGAAGGGGGAAGAAGGGGGAAGAAGGGGGAAGGAGGAAGAAGGGCGGGGGGTGCGGGGGGACGAAGAGAGAGAGAGGAAGTTAATCCCACCTTTTTCTGTCTGAAAGGCCTTATCCCATGCCATACTGACATTAAGAAGCGGATTCTTCTGCACCCCTTCACACGCATCGCTCCCCAAGGAGCTGGAAATGGGTGCAATGGGTGTTGAAGTCACGTCCTGCTCGTTAGGTGCTTTCTTCTCTTCCGCGGAAACAGCGACAGTACTTGGCAGAGCTCCAGGAGTCTTCAGCTCCCTAGTGCCATCAACCAACTGTTCATCTGCAACACAATAATGGACCAATTCCGTTGAAACAACAGCGATTCTTAGCTGTCTATTTCTTTCTCGTTTTTTTTGTTTTTGTTGTTGGACCATTTCTCAATTTGTGCATGTCATCCTTTTGCAGGGACCACGATAATCTTCTCCATACCCTTCCAATTTCGATGGATATCCCAAAGGACTAAATGTTCCGATTTTAGCTGTCTATTTAAATGAATACGTTGACCACCAAATGTAAATGAATTCATGAAAAAATTGTACGTCGTAAAAGGGGACAGGGGACAACTTGTCTACGAGGATTAAAATTCGGGAAACTACACGGGAGTCACAAGAAGAGTTTGAAAAATATGCTTCGGCCAAAAACCAGTTTCAAATCGCACTTCGGGCAATGTATACAAGCTAGCTTTCCGGTCAGGTAGGGGTGCTTGTGGGGGTGTAATTTCAAACTGTTTTTTTGTGACAGTAGTGAAGTTATCCCATTCAAATTTCTGACGACACTTTTTTTTATATGATAATAATAAATTAATAACAACAATCGTAGACAATTATCCCTCATCACCCTGTTGCCAGTCAGCAATAGAGAAGATGACCACCTCTTGACTGACCCGTTTCCCAGCAGGTGATGCTCCCCACCAATAGATGGAGCCTCTCCCCAGGTGCTAGTGGTCTCTGCTCTTATCAGCACCACTATCAATGAAGGGGGCGTGCTTCAAAAAAAAAAAAAAAAAAAAAAAAAAAGTCATTGTCAAAAACCAGTTTGAGAGCTCACGACTAACTCACAAAACAGTTACAGATGAAGACCGCCGAGCCAAGAGCCGGTACCCATTGCACCTTACTGCCAGCAACTTCAGTGATGGTGCCAGATGGAAAAGAATCACGGACTGTCTGATCCCTACCCGCTAGCGTTTCTTCGCCCCCCACCCCTCTTCCCGCAACACAAAACACACGTTAATCAGGACTCTTTATACAAGCTTTTTTTTTGCTTTTTTTTCGTTTTGGAATATCCCTTCACAGAATACAAAGCAAAGCAGCCTGACCGGGACTTCTCTATCAGACCTGCAGAGGATGAACCAACACTCAGTATCGGTATTCTGTGAATGGACGCTGGGCCCGTTGCTCACCAGGTGAGCAACGGGCCCAGCGTCCATTCACAGAATACCGATACTGAGTGTTGGTTCATCCTCTGCAGGTCTGATAGAGAAGTCCCGGTCAGGCTGCTTTGCTTTGAATTGCATTGCACTGGGGGAAAGAAAGACGGGTAAAAGATTGATTAATGGGGTAACTTCACTACAGTCACAAAAAAAAAACAGCTTGAAACTACAGTGCATCTGGATGTGACACCGGCCAGGTACTCGTAGGAAAGACGGGTAAAAGATCTTCGCTCGTCACTCGTCCCGACTACCTTCTTCCCCTGAGCACAACATCCCATTGTCGAGAACGTATACAGACCCCGTTCCTCTACACATGGAGTCATCATGCTGAGGCACTGTGTGTTCAGGGAAACAAGGTAGTGACTTCACCTGCTGGTCTATTTTGGGTGCAAATTTGCAGTCATTCTTACTTTCCTACGCGTACCTGGCCGGTGTCACATCAAGATGCACTCGAAAAACTCCACCAGTTGGTTGAATTTGGGGGCACATTTGCTGTCATAACATACTACTACTTTCCTACAAGTACCTGGCCGCCATTACGTCCAGATGCACTCAGAGAAGCCCAAGTGAATCAGGACAACCTGCGTTTAGGTGCCGTTGTCCCTTCTGGGGGAGGCACATGAGCTTCCACAGAAAGCGTAAAGCAGGTAGCAAGTACATACATATATATATTTACATCAGATCAGGGTGTTAAACTCTGCAGGGGCAAAAAGAAGGCAGAGGAGGAAAGGATGAAGTGTTCCACGGACAAGGACTCGCGAGTATACAAATAAATACCCTCTTGTGTGGCAGGCAGTTGCTTCCAAGGCGAGATGTCTTTCAATCCACTTCTTCGTGCCTTTAGCAGACTGGGGGCTGGTGATTTGGTTGAGTCCTTCTGCTGCTGAGCGGAAAGAGTGTTCACATTGCACGACGATAACACGCCACCTCCACTGCCGCTCAACTCCCCGCTGCGTCCTCGATTTCCACCAGATTTACCATTCTCGTTCTCATCTGTGGCCGCATTCAAAGCAAATGGAGAGGCATTTGCAGCCAAGGACTGTCTTTTCTCTGTGGCCAGAGGCTTGGGCGATTTCGTCGTCCTCCAAACTAACGGTGCACCCATCATCAAGCAATCCAGTCCTGCCTCTTCATCAGTGATGAACGTCTCTGCCATCAGATCAACACACCACCACCACCATCATCATCATCATCATCATCATCATCATCATCATCATCATCATCATGTGAGTATATTCCGCTAAAAGGGGCAGAGAGTCTGTAAATATACCACAGTTGTGACATGATACCAAGAACGAACCGCCCAGTGAGCCGTACATCTATCTATATTCAGGTGAGTATATTACGCATTACAAAAAGAAGGATATGAAGGCAATTTCTTCTATTCATACAGCAGTATGCCTGGCACCCAACAGGTGAAAAGCAGACAGGAAACATAAACAGTGGGGGCAGAGAAAAGAAGGTTTCGTGGGGGATTCTCATCAGCAATAGAGAGAGAGAGAGAGAGAGAGAGAGATTGCCACATAACTACAAACTAAAAAGAGCGCACTTCACGAAACAAACGGTATATATATTGTCACAAAGTCATCAGAGCGCAAACCAAAAAAAAAAACAAAGAGAAACACGGAAATAAATTTTCGTTTTTTTATCTTCTTCCTTACAACTCCCCCTATTTCAGAACCTCTTGCGTACAAGCCCGCCCACGTGGATGTATATATATATATATATATATTGTCACATTGTGAATCAGAGCGCAAAAAGGGAAAAGAAAAAAGGAAAAGGAAAAAAGGGGAAGGGGAAGGAGGTAAGGAAAGCTCCACCTGTTCATAACCTCTTACGTACAAGGCCAGCCACGTGCATGACAGGTTGAGCGCTGGCTGCCCCCATCCCCGTGTGTCACAAGGACCCACTTGCACGCAGCCAAAAGGCAAAGAGGTAAAGAAGGGGAGGAGGAAACCAAACCTGACAGGGAAAGAAAGATAATCCAATTATCACAAAGCAAATAACACATCCCACAGATCAACGTATCTTTTTTCTTTTTTTCTTTTTTTTTCTTTTTTCTTTTTTTCTTTTTTTCTCTTTTTCTTTTCTTCTTTTTTTCTTTACCTGCCCCCACCTCGGCAGATAGGACAGCTACGGTGAGGATGATGTGGATGTTCACAAGGATGCCCAAGGAGAGCTGCGCCAGCACAGCATTCTGCAGGACGGCTAGCACGAACCATCCCATCAAAACAGTCCTGACAGAGGACGTGTTGTCCACATGTCAAAAACACGGCAGGACATTCATCACAGTGCGGCATCATACAGTTCTGATAGCGTCCTTGGGCACAATAGGGACAACGTATATCTGGGTGATAGGGATGTGTACAATGAGGAAATGTTGGACACCCTACAGGACAGACGGCGGCAGTCGCAATAGATTGATAATGGCTATGGCATAGATGATGCATTCCACAGCCAAGGCGCACCGCATCTCTGTCCCGACAGGCGTCACACGAGAGTCGGTCAATAATCCAGAATAAAGTATGATTCGACAACGCTCGCAAAAATTCATTCACGTCGAAAATGACCTGACTCATCATCCCACCATCCCACAGTTCCCACTGGGCAGCTGCACGAATGAGTGCCATATAATGCCCGGGTCTATGTAAAATACAGGCAAAAATATGAGGATGGTTATTGAGGTCATCGCCTGGCGTCGCATGATGCATAAGAAGGTGGCGACCGTGAAACGCTAACTGTAAGACATTTACAGTAAAGCCTCCTGAGGTATATATATATATATCGTCACAAACAGATATATATATATATATATATCGTATATATATATATATATATATATATATATATATATATATATTGTCACACTGTGAATCAGAGCGCGAAGGCAAAAAAAAGCAAGACAAGGAAAAGAAGGAAAGCCCCACCTGTTCATCACCTCTTACGTACAAGGCCAGCCACGTGGATGACAGGTTGAGCGCCCCCATCCCCGTGTGTCACAAGGACCCACTTGCACGCAGCCAAAAGGCAAAGAGGTAAAGAAAAGGAGGAGGAAACCAGACCTTACAGAGGCAAGAGAAAGAGAAATGTCAAAGAAAAGACAAAGAAAGAAAGCAAATGACACATCCCACAGATAAACCAATTGCCACTGTCACTACAAAATTCAACATATTTTTTCCTTGTTTTCTTTTGTCTTGTTTTCTTTTTTCTTGTTTTCTTTTTTCTTTTTTCTTTTCTCCAGAAATTGTACTTTCTCTCTTTCTTTCTTTTATCTGTTCTAGAATCAGTGTTGCTCCTGATCGCTTAATTCTATCGACCAGTCAGAAAGAGGAGCCCCATATATATGTATATATATCGTCATATATATACATACATATGGATAATACATATACATAGACCTGTACTATATATGTATAGATAATACGTAAATAGATATCTATATCTATATATCTTCAAACAGAACTGAGCAGTAAACCGTTGGCAGAGAGGGATATATCTATATATGTACAGATATGTTTCGTCAGTAGCATATATACATATATATGACTGACGATATTTATTCACATATACATCGTCCTAAAGGATACAAATACAATGAACATATTGTTGTCCTCTTCTCCCTCTCTGCCTACGCTTTACCGGGCAGCTCTGTTTGACTATATATATATAGTCATAGAGAACTGTGTGGAGAACAGTTCGCAGAAAGGGAGTAAAGGACGAGGAACGGGGGGGCTGTGAATTCGTCTGAGTTTCACAGACTCATCAGGAGGCTGAACCCTCCGTATATAGATGTACGTGCAGTCAAACGTCGATGTCAAACTCGAGACGGAAAAAGGCCAAAGGATATCGTCAGCAAATGAAGAGGAGCAGCTAGGGATCATCGCACGTACCCTCTGAAAACGTCTGAAACTCTTTGTCCCAGGCCATGCTGTCTCTAAGTGAGCTAGCTCTTACGTGCCTGGGTTTGAAGAGCGGAATTTCTTCATGAAATTCGCCGTCTGACATCTGCTCACCAACGGCGACAGCAGACGCCGTGGGAGGTATTACAGAGGCGTCCCATGCTTTCGACAACGACCAATTATCGTTGAAACCGCCTCCTCTCCCTCCGAAATCCACAGACGAAGAACGACCAGACGACGACGCGTTTTCGCACTCTTCCGGATGCTCAGCAGAAGTCAACACAGTTGACTCTTCCTCCCCACGATCTCCTGCAGTGGTCCAAGTCCGTCCAATCCCACAGCATTAATAATCATGCATTAAAAATAAAAATAAAAACAGAATCATGTACTAGACAAACTACAGAGTTAACAGTCTTAGAATATCCGTGGCAATTTTTTATTTCGTGGGGTAATTGCAGGCCCAAAGACCGAAGCAAGCGAAAGAAGCAAAAAAGAAATTCGGACTAAAATCTAACCAAAAACCTAGGCTACAACCGGGCCGCCCGGGTCACCTTATTTTCCTGGACGGCCCGGCCGTGCAGGCAGCCCCAGCGCCCAAAAAAAAAAAAAAAAAAAAAAAAAAAAAATCCCAAAAAAAAAAAGTTCTGCAGAAAAATTAACTGAACAACTTTTGCCTCAGGGTCACATCGAAATTCTTTACTAAATTTAAAATAAAAATATTTTATTTTTATTTTTATTTTTTTGGCCCGGCCTGGTAAGTGGCCCTGGGCCACTCTGGTAGCCTAGCCAAAAACCATAAGAAACTACCTTTTTCTTTCTTTTTTTTTTTAAGACATCGTGCTCCATCTATTGGTGGGGAGCGTCACCTGCTGGAAACCGGGTCTACATTCATTTTCAGGGGAAAAAACTTTTATTCACACCGTCATTATATGCTTCCACATTCCCTTAATTGAAGTTAATTCATAATTCGCGGATCAAGAGTCAAATGCAGACCGTCGGGTTAACAAGGTAGATACAAATTTGGTTTCTGTACTCCACCTAGCTGCCAACCCAATTGCACGTACCGCAGAAATTCCGTCGCTGGACCATAATTTCAAATTCAGTTGGGGGGTACAGGGGGGAGACGGGAGAAGGACACAGTCCAAGGATGTTCATTGGGAGGGGGGAAGGAGGAAAGCAACAGCAGGGCTGAAATCTGCTGATGGAAGAGAGAAATCCTCCGGCTAACAATATTTTGCAGGTGTGAAATCCTTCAGTTAACAACGCAACTCTTTGTTGGAATTGTGTGAAATCTTTAACTTAAGAATGTTATCGCTCTTAAAATACTGCGTCCAGAAACGTTTATCCTAAAAAGGAGGTGTGAAATCCTTACGGGTTTTTTTTTCCCAAAACGTTTATCCTAAAAAAGGAGGTGTGAAATCCTTTTGGAGGTGTGAAACCCGTAAGGTTTTTTTTTTCCCTTCACCGAACCGCGACGTCCTTGAGGTATTATCATCGAATTAACCAGCCCAGGTAAATTCAATCTTGTGTCTAATCTGACACCGGGTGGCCTTTATTTATTACCTTTAGGGACACCGGCCAGGGGGTACAGCCGGTAGCAGAGGGACCTAGCATCATCTGAGTGGGTCCAGTCGCTGTGCTGCCCTGATGACCCCTGCCCCTATGAACATCAGCAGAGACTGCTTTTTTAATTAATGTCAATTGGGGGGACCAACGGGCTATCTCTAGGTGGCGGGCGCCAAGCATGCCCAGGAAGGCACATGAGGCCACTGGGGATCGAACCCAAGACCTCCTGAAATCCACTTGGGTGCCTTACCAACTAAGCTAGGCCGGTGGATGAAATGAAACGTCAATCGCTCGTAAAATCCTGACGTCCAAAAAACGTCAATCCCAAAGGTCTCAAAATCCTTCACTTAACAACGTTTTGGAGCTGTGAAATCCTTCTTATGTTAACAATGTCAAATCCTTCTTATGTTAACAATGTGAAATCCTTCTTATGTTAACAAAGGTATCGATCTTAAAATCCTGACGTCCAAAACCGTTCATCTCAAAGGAAGTGTGAAATCCTCAAAAACGTTTTGAAGGTGTGAAATCCTTCTTACGTTAACAATGTTTCCGCTTTTAAAATCCTGCGTCCAAAAACGTTTATCTCAAAAGGAGATAACCGTTTATCTCAAAACTTGCTTGTGATGTGAAGTCCTTCAGTGAAACAGTGTTGTGGCTCTTGAACGATACATACATCCTTGTACTCGGGGCGTGGCGGTACTACTCACCAAATGTGCAAAATGAGAATGAATATTCCGCTAAGATACACCGCCGCCGTACTTTTTGTTCATTTGTGCATGTGGTGAGGCGTGGAGAGCGAGGCCCCCAGTCTGCAAAGAAGAAATCTCTTTCTTCCTCTCTGAGTCTTGTTTTCAGTTCCTAGCTCCCAAACGCTATGTTTTTCTGCTCTTCTACCTTCAAAATAACGCGGTTCTTCTCTTCGTTTTTTCTTCGTTTTCCCTTTTTTCAAAACAGAAAGGCCTAAAAAAAAAAAAAAAAAAAACAAACAGAAAGGCCCCTTCTATTCTTTCTTGTTTTTTTTTTGTTTTTTTTTTGTTTTATAGAAAGGCCCCTTCTATTGTGGGGGGCAACAGTCAGGTTACTTATTCCCGGGGCCAAGTCCCACTAGCAGCGTCGAGCTACCTCAACGCCTGAATCTGGACGTGTTTTTGGAGACGTGCAGTTCAGGAAACTCAACACCGTTTCTGCACATCTCCGCAAAAGCGTCCAGATTCAGGCGTTGAGGTAGCTCAACGCTGCAAGTGGGACTTGGCCCCCGGCAAGCATGTTTGTACAAGAACAACACTCTTTGTTTTTCTTTTTTTGAAATTTTGTTTCGTTCGTCTGCTGCTGTGCATAGTAACCGACAAATTTCGGCAAAATACAAGGGGCCTCGCTGCACTATTCTCGAAATGTGCAAAACGAGAGTGAATCTTCCGCTAGAATATGGAAAGATATACGGCCATGAATTTTTGTGCATTTCAAGAGTAGTGCAGCGAGGCCCAAGATCTACGTGACCAAATTTTCCACCTCTGGCGAGCCACACGCGAATGCCTTTTCAACAGACAAGCATCTACGCTCGAATACAACGTTCGAATACAACGTACGGTCATTATAGCTGTATTTGGGGCAACTTTGAATCTAGATACAGCACTAATCGCCGTACGTTTTATTCGGGCGAAGACGGTAGTTCCGTCATCTGGATCCGAACTTGGTTCCCCATTCCAACAGTTCATGGGTTTACCACCTGAGCTAGGCTTCGTTGATACTCTTTTTTTTTGTCCCCTTTCTTTTTCTACGCATCACAAGTCATGGGCCTCGCTGCACTACTCTCGACATGCACAACAGACAAAAACCATGGCGGTGTATCTGGCCATATTCTAGCGGAAGATTCACTCTCGTTTTGCACATTTCGAGAGTAGTGCAGCGACGCCCCATGTCACGGAGTCGAACTAGAGTCAGGGCGTTGCCGCACGGCACACGAAACGAAAAACGAAACGAATGTATCTTCCCACTGAAAATGGCCAGGTTCATCGGTTTGCTATAAATAGGGCACCGCTGCACTACACAGCACTCTACATGCATTTGGCAGCTTTCTGGACCAGCCGCATTCGGACGAGTCCAACATTCTGAATGTGCCGGGCCGAGAAAGCGTCTAAATGCACGTAGAGTGCTCTCTATTGCAGCGAGGCCCATAGTAACGTGTATTTTGCCACCTTTTGTGGGCAGATGCACTCGTTTCGTTTTCGTTTAGTGTGCCGTGCGGCCAGACCCTCAAGCTCAACAGCATCTTCTTTCTGCGCCGATTACTCTTTATTTTTTTGTTTCAGTGGACCAATGTTTCCTTACTCTTTCTTTTTTTCTTTTTCCTTTGTACCATTTCCCGATTTATGCGTGTCATCCTTGCACAGCGTCCATGCTTCTCCCTCTGTAAGTTCCAACGATCCAATTTTGACGGATATCCCGGCGAAGGACCCCTTTTTTTCTGTCATTTCTGCATAATCTGTCATTTCTGAGCCTCCAAATCACATCCATAATAGCACCCCTGCATGCGGATGCCACATAAACCCAGCCCTTTGGATTCTTTTTTTTTTTTCTTTTTTTTTTTTGTTTCCGTTGGAGTCTTTTTTCCTGAGATCCCGTCCAAGACAAACTTCTCGTCCTTTTTCTTTTTCCTATTCGTACTTCTTCCCGAAATTCTTTCCGGTTTGCTCTCAGTGAATACAACTGTGCTTTTTTTTTTTTTACTGCCGGCAATTCGGCATAGGGCCTCGGTACACTACTCACCGCATGCACAAAAGGCAAAAAAATACGGCGGTGTATCTTTCCACGTTCTAGCAGAAGATTCATTTTCATTTTGCACATTTGGTAAGTAGTGGAGCGAGGCCCATAAGCGCATAAGCAGCATCATTTTGCACATTTCGTGACTACAGTCTTCCCCCGAATACAACGTACGGTCATTATAGCTGAATTTGGTCATTATAGCTGAATTTGGTGCGCATCTTTCGGTCTAAATTCAGCTATAATGACCGTACGTTGTGTTCGGGGGAAGGCTGTAGAGGAACGACGCCCATAAGCACAGAAGAAGCAAGCGCAAGGCAAAAGGCCTCTCGCCCCCCCCCCCACCCCACCTCTCCCCCCCCCAACTCCGCCAGCAACCAACTGGCCTAGCTCCATTGGTACACCCCTGAACCGTTGAAATACATACCTGAGGTCGTACTCACACTAGCGCCATCGTAAATGTATCTGACCGCATTTACAGCCAGACGTGGATGTACCTGGCCGCATTCACGTCGAACCATAAGTAAAAAGGTCCTACTGTGAGTATGCCCTGAGTTAGGACTTCACTGGTAGCAGATGAGTAAAATATTACAATTCCTAGGGCCGGTCAGTTGGATGATAATATGTCAAAAGGAAAAGAAATTCGGCCAGGGGACAAGTCCCACTAGCAGCGTTGAGCTACCTCAACGCCTGAATCTGGACGTGTTTGTGGTGACGTGCAGTTCAGCAAACTCAACACCATTTCTGCCTATCTCCGCAAAAGAGTCCAGATTCAGGCGTTGAAGTAGCTCAACGCTGCTAGTGGGACTTGGCCCCAGCATGGGTGGATTCCGTTTCACTACTCACCACACGCACACAAGACAAAAGATGTGCTGGTGCGTATCTTCCCACGTTCTAGCAGAAGATTCGTTCTCATTTTGCGCACCTGGTGAGCACCGGAGCGAGGCCCTGTGAAGATCTCTCGAGATTTCCCGATGACGACGTTCAGATTTATGGTATCGGTTTGCCACATTTCAGTTTGAAATGTCCAACTTCGGCTCCGTCCTACCGTCTTCCTCCCGAACATAACGCACCCTGATATTGACTGGATACAACCCAGCTTCCTAGTCGGATACTGCCGTAATGATGATGCCTTGTGCTTGGAGGAAGACGGGGTGGTGGACTCGACTCTTTCCAAGCATCACCGTCCCCCCAGCCACTCCCCCCGGCTTTTCCTCTCCTACAAATACACCGGGTTTTCCGCTCCAACCCCAACCAACAACAGTCGTTCCTCATTTGAACGCAACAGCGGCGTCCCCTCCCTCCCCTCCCTCCCC
>BFEA01000017.1:3266968-3300577 GCA_003427395.1 Chara braunii | reverse complement strand
CCTCCCTTACCTCCCTTACCTCCCCTCCTCTCTCCTCCCCTCCCTCCCTCCCCTCCTCCTTCCCTCCCCTTCCCCACGACTGCCCAAACGTCGGACAACCACACAGCTGCCATGAGCAATGCCATCACAAACCCATGCCTGGGAAGAGAATGCTTGCAAATACCACTGCTCGGTATATTCTTCGCATGCACTTCAATCATCTTGATGTGTATTTATTACCGTCTTCTCCGAAAAAAAGCGTAAGTGCATCTGCCCACAAAAGGTGGCAAAATACACACGGAGGTGTATTTATTACCACTGCTACTACCGTCTTCTCCCCAACATAATGTACCCTGATTGTGAATGTATGCAACCCATCTTTCCGTTCCTATACAGTCGTGATCAAAAACAGGGTGTCTCGTCTACGGGGCAAGCCGGTATAGCTCATGCCTAACGGCTGATCTAACACCTGTCCTACGACTACTGTCGTGCGGAATGTTCTTTCTTTTCTTCAATCCTTACTACTTTCTTTTCTTCAAAAAAAAAAGATGACGGCCTTGAAATATCATCATCGAACCGACCGGCCCTCGGTAATTCAGATTTTTTGAAGTGCTTAACTCATCTGCTTCCAGTGGAGTTTGCATTTAGGTCTGTGCTTCCACATTTCAGGGATGTACCGACTGAGCTAGGCCAGTTGGTCACGTGGTCTACTCCACAAAGACAGGAGGCGGGGAGTTGTTGGCCACTTCGACAAGAGTATCGACAGCGTGGCAAATCAATCGCCTACTACCGGTAGTGGTTGTTGTCTCTCCTCCTGTCGGAGTCCCGCAGGGAAAGATGGCTCCAAACCACTCGTTCAATCCTCTTAGAATAGCATTGATCCTCTTAGAATAGCATTGATCCTCTTAGAATAGCATTGATCCTCTTAGAATAGCACGAGTCCTGAAGTTAGTTTAACGTGTAGAATAGCATAAATCCGGCTAAAGGGAAAAATGGCTCCAAACGACTCGTTCGCTACTCATCTTAGAATAGCATTCATCATCTTAGAATAGCATTCATCATCTTAGAATAGCATGAATCCTGAGGTAAGATTCACTTATAGATTAGCATTAATCCTGCTGCTGAAGGGAAAAATGGCGCCAAACTAGTTCAATCCTCTCTTAGAATAGCATTAATCCTGAAGTTAGTTTCACTTATAGATTAGCATTAATCCTGCTGCTGAAGGGAAAAATGGCGCCAAACTAGTCGTTCAATCCTCTTAGAAATGGCATTAATACTGAAGTCAGTTTCACTTATACAGAATAAATAGCATTCATCCTGAAAGGGGGAACATAGCTCCAAACCACTCGTTCAGTACTCTTAAGAATAGCACTCATAGCTCCAAACCACTCGTTCAGTACTCTTAAGAATAGCACTCGTCCTGCTGAAGTTTTTTTTTTTTTTTTGGGACAAATTCTCCAGTCTGTTCCACTCACTCATCCTGAAGTTATGTGTTTCACTTATCGGGGAAACTGCACATATCCAAAATATTGGTCATCGGTTGAACTTTGAGTTTCATCCAAGTCTCTTCTTTTTACGTAGTGAACCGTATCCGTAAAGACAGTCAAATTTTTTCGAGCGAAATCGCCTTGGTGAGATTCCGATATCCCAAAGAGGCTTCGGGGTCCTTCGGGACATCCGTTAAAATTGGAACGATACAGTAAATTAGCAAATGGCCCCTGCTGCGTAAGGATGACACGCATAAATCGAGAAATGGTCCAAATTTTGTATTTTTTTTTTATTTTTTTTTTGAATATTCAAAAAAGAAAAAAAAAAAGAGGTTTCGGGTATCGCCCACGCGTTCAGAAACGGACTCTGTGCGAAACCCAAAAAGCAGGAGGACGCCGATCGGGCTCGCTCCATTACTCAGCAGCAAATGTGCAGAATCTTCGTGAATGAATCTTCGGCTAGAACATGGAAAGATACCCCGCCACGTTTTCTTGTCTTTTGTGCATTTAGTGAGTAGTGGAGCGAGGCCCGATGTCTCTCGGCTCTATCTTCCTTGCAGACAATGGGCCTTGCTGCACCACTCTCCACATGCAAAAACGACAAAAAATATGGCTCTGTATCTTTCCATGTTCTAGCCGAAGATTCACTCTCATTCTGCACATTTGCTGAGTAGTGGACCGAGGCCCAATAGCGGCCACGCACAGCTGCCATTGCCAAGTAGCACCTCCTGTCCATCGAACCGTGTCCCCTGTATCACTAACGACGATGGCGACAAAGATAATGGCAGGACCAGTTTCAACGAGCGTTTTCTTGTGACGCAAGCAGAAAATAAGCATCATCTATCTCAGTCAAAATTCGTTAGTCTATACCCTCCTCGGCCTTTTGGCTAAGGTCAAGTGTAGTATCTGTTCTGATCAGTTTCATATCTGATCCGTTGTCCATCGGACCACATAAAAAATAAAATAAATAAATAAAAATAGTTATTCCAAGCACTGTCCACACCTCTAGCCGCAATGGCGACAGAGAATGAAAGACTCTGCATAGCGTTTGCTCCAACGATGTTAACAATGTCAAATCCTTCTTATGTTAACAATCAGAGAATGAAAGACTCTGCATAGCGTTTGCTCCAACGATGTTAACAATGTCAAATCCTTCTTATGTTAACAATGTGAAATCCTTCTTATGTTAACAAAGGTATCGCATAGGACCACATAAAAAATAAAATAAATAAATAAATAAATAAAAATACTTATTCCAAGCACCGTCCACACCTCTAGCCGCAATGGCGACAGAGAATGAAAGACTGCATAGCGTTTGCTCCAACGATGCAGGTGTGGCAAAAAAAATAAAATGGTTATATAGAATACAAAAATATACAAAAAGACAGCCGGTCGGAGCGACAGAGAGAGAGAGAGAGAGAGAGATTTAGTAAGTGTGTGTGAGAGAGAGAAAGAGAGAGAGAGTGGGTTTAAAAACTAGCAAAGAGAGAGAGAGAGAGAGAGAGTCTGTGTGCGCGGGTGTCTGAGGAAATAAGTAAGAATAAGAAGGTTAGCAGCACATTCTGAACGACTATGAACAACTGCAAGTTTCGTTATACGTTATTCTCCATGTCACCTGTCACCCTCTCAGGGGGCGTACACACGTACAAAACTCGGTTCAACCCCTTGACAACGACGACCGCATACCCTCACCGCAATTTGTGTTCGTCGTCAATCACCCTCCACTCCTTTCCTCTCCTCCTTTCCTCCCCTCCTTTCTCAACCTCACTTACATACACAAGTAGCAAGGCAACAAAGAAAAAGCGATGAAACTTCATGAAAGAGAAAAGGCCAGTCTCTACCAACTAAGCTATACACCCAGAATCCAGATAGGCATAGTAGGATTTGAACCTAAAGTATCACCGTTATGAGAGGTGCGTTTGAACCACGATGAAACGAGTACCATAACAATCTGGGGTTCACGAAGCACACGGCTCTCCGTACCTGTGTGCTCAGAGAAAGAACGGCAGGGAGCGAGACAGAACCTAACTCTTATTGTTACGGCGGAGAAAGACACTAACCTCATCGAATGGTCATGAGTACATCAACAGATGATCGGCGAGACGAAGATTAACAGTATTGGAACATATGCAACGTAAAATGTGTATATACCAATCGACCACAAGGGAGATACAGCGAGACGAAGAGTATCATTCTTTTTATATATAGAGACGGGCACTATCTTGGTCGGCAGAGATCAGAGACTTAGGGCTGAGAATATCGTCCCCCCGCCACCCACCCACCCACCCACCCACCCTGTATACACCATTCGACGACAAGGGAGATACAGCGAGATGAAGATTATCTTTCTTTTTATACAGTATGTAGAGACGGAGACTATCTTGGTCGGAAGAGATCAGAGACTTCCGCCTGAGAATATCGCCCCCCTGCCACCCTCCCCGCCTCTTTGTATATACCAATCGACCACAAGGGGGAGATACAGCGAGACGAAGTCTATCTTTCATTTCATATATAGAGACGGAGACTTATCTTGGTCGGCAGAGATCAGAGACTTAGGGCTGAGAATATCGTCCCCCCGCCACCCACCCTCTCCCCCCCTCCGCCCTGCTTCCGGAAAATACAACGTGTGGAAGATGCAAATGCTTCGCGCGACGAATGGAGAAACGAGACGCTTAGAGAGAGGAGGAAAAAGAAAAAAGAAAAAAAATAGACGACGAACGGAGGAGAAGGGCTCACGCGGAACAGCCCTGATTGCCATCACGTGGAGGTGCTCGCCAGTAGGCGGAGCCTTAGCAGCAGCAAGCAGACACAGCAGACCTACACACCTCACAGTAGGTGGTGGAGCCTTAGCAGCAGCAAGCAGACTCATCAGACCTACACACCTCCCAGTAGGTGGAGACTTCGCAGCAGCAAGCAGACACTGCAGACCTACAGAGCAGCGCACGCATTCTCTGGTCTGCAGCAGCTGTCAGGTCTCTAAGCCTTTTTTTTTGTTATTAAAAACGCTGCCTTCTCCTCATCGCGGGACAGCCATGTACTTTTCTCTCACCTCACATTTCTTTCTTCCAACTGTCCCTCCTCATCGGGGGGCAGTCATGCAACATATCTTTCTTTTCACTACCTACCTACCACTACTCCTAAAGCTCTACAGGGGACCCCTGCAAGCATAGCTTCCTACCTCTCTTCGCTCAAGGGAGGTTACCTCTCTCGGTCGTTGGAGAGGGGTAACGGCATGTTTGCCCCTGCCCTATGTAGCGTTTAGGGTGCCGGGTTCCAAGTATAACCAAAGAAAACATGAAAGAAAAAAGGAAAAAAAAGAGGTTCAGTTCCTACACCAATGCACTGTTGAAATACAGACCTGAGTTCGTATCCAGGTGGCACTACCGTCTTCACCCGAATAGAACGCCCGGTAATTATCGCCGTATCTGGGCGGAAAATTGCACCAAATACGGCTATAATGACCGGGCGTTCTATTCCGGTGAAGACGGTAGCCGAATGAAACAGCATCGTTCTGAGTTACCAGCGGCGGCAGGTCAATCTGACGATGATACCTCCCAAGAGGGCGTTCCCCTTTTCAAGGAAAACAAAAAAAAAGCAGAAAAAGAACAAAGCAATAAGTTCAAAAAAAGACGAACGAAGGAAGCGCAGAGAAGAAAGAACGTGGAAGTACAAGTTCAGGTCTCCAAACAAATGAGTAGCAAGTACTCCATTGAAATGATTATATTATAAGAAGCAGGCGCGTGGAGAGAGAAACAAACATGGAGGCACAAGTACATTGTTGAACAAATGAGAAGCGCAGTACTACTATATCTTTAAAAAAAAAGAAAAGAAAAAAAATTAGTATCACGTTACACACATGGCATTCATCAACTATCCATTCATCAACTATCCATTCGTCGTTACGCCGCCGCTTTCTTATCTTAGAGTACTACATTCAATCCATATTTGACGAATCGAACAGATCCAACGCTATCAGGAAGGGAAGGAAGGATATTGCAAATGATTATTTGGCGGCGCCAACAGATTTATTACGTATTACTCACCTTGTTGCGCTACACGGAGAGGGGACGGATCGAACGGTATGACCCAATCCACGACAGCGGAGATAGCATCCGCAGGAACAGTCCGAAGGGGAGACTCTGTCGGCATTCCATGAACGTCTATCAAGTCGTCAGCTGCCAAATGCGCAGAAGCGGAAGGAGAAAAGGAGGTAGCCGACGCCGGCCGTTTTGCCGCGTAAGCGGGACGACAACTGGCAGGAGTACACGCCGCCGCCGAAAAGTCGTCAGCCATGGCCATCAGCTCACTGTGGGGATCCGCCGCCAACAACGGCCTTTCAGCATGCGATGCCAAACGAGTCGTGCAAGTTGAGCTGTGGTTCATCTTCTCCACGTTTGTTGCCATACCCATCGCCGCGTCCATTTACATAAATGCCCCTCCCTCCTGTCACTACCGCTGTCGTCTTCGGCCCGCGAGACCTCCACTCACAACCCAAGCGGTTACCTACCGGTAGTAATAAGTCCAACGGTCACTCTGTTAAAGTGGGGTGTAGAGAAAGAGGGGAGGAAAGAGTTGCTTTGGACAGGAGAAGGCGAGAGGGGGGCAACTCTGTGTGTGTGTGTGTGTGTGTGTGTGTGTGTGTGTGTGTGTATGTATATATACGCATGTACTGAACGAAGAAAAAGGGGCTGTCGAACCGATCGCTTAGTTCAAACTGAATGGATGGATCATGGCAGGATAGCAAGAAAGACGAATGAAGGGTCGGAGGATCAAGAGGAAATGTGAGAATGGAGGGAGAAAGGAAAGGGCAGGGAGGGAGGGAGGGAAAAGGGAGAGCGGGAAAACGGCGCCGATGCTACACTGACGGTCTTCACATCATTCCAAACATATATGAATAAGAAGTTAGGGAAGAGGGGAAGAGGGGAAGAGGGGAAGAAGGGACTACAGCAAGCAAGGACTAGGATATGGCGAAGATGGTAAGGACTAGGTATCTACACTCTAAACCCTCCGGACTACAGTAGGACCTCAACCTGCCTTCGAGACTCTGCCGCCGCCGTCTACCTACCCGCCGCGCACCTTCCTTCCCGCCGCCCCCGCCAAAGGTGAATTCGCCTTCGGCATCGAAAAACAAATTTGAAGCTCCGCTTCTGCAGTGGACCGTTCTGCTCTCCCGCCTCTCGGACCCCCAGAGGCGCCGGACCAACCAGTCACCGATTTTTTTTATCGGCAACAGCCTCTATTTTCCTTTCGTTTTTCCGTTCTGCCTCTCCTGTGTTTTTCATGACTCAGTTCATCTGAATCTGACTGCCAGGAGCTGAAGACACCCGCCACCACCACCAGCGAAAAAAAAACAAAAATTTACCTACAACAGCCTCTCTTTTCCTTTCCATGCATGACTCGGTTCATCCGAATCTGACTACGCCCCCGGTTTCAAACTGTGTTGTCGTGTGTTGTTCCCCCCCMCCTAAAAAAAAAAAAAAAAAAAAAAGTTAAAACTGTGTTGTTGTGTTTACTAACCGTCACATCTGTGCGCAATTCTTGGTCTGCTTTGTTTTTTTTCGCGAAGGTGGGTGGCTCCTGACTTACTCTATCTGGAGTCAGTCGAAGATCAGCTCAGCAGGCTTCATGCCTGAGTTGCACCAGGAAGGTGATAGGTTCGAGACCCACCAGCTTCAGGGGCTTGAGGATGACAGTCTGTGGGGAGTAGCAGCATTGCGCTGGCGCTGTGTTAGCGTTGTAGCACACCCCAAACAGGCCGGGAGGCGGGCTCTCCCATTCCCCATTCGACAGGCCAGTGGTGCTGGCTTGGTCGAAGGTGAAAGCCTATTGGTGGCGAAGCTGCAGATGGTGATGGCAGACTTCAGGTGCAGCGGCGGTCAGTGAAGAGGTAGTGCTGGGCGGAGGTATGACAGAAGAGAAGGGCTGACACGTTCATCAATGGTTGTCAAAGGGTGGCACAGGTCCATTGGTCATCCAGAACAGGTGAAGTTGCTATAACGAGTAAGTTTGACTGGTTGCGAGGTTGTCCCGACGTCTTCCCGATTTGCACGACTGGAGTTGAGCAACAGACTACACACAAACGTAATGGACAGTAGGATGCCATCCCTCCTGACCTACAACATCATGTGTCGAGCGTATCGGCTCCCGCCTTTCAGCAGAAGCCCTCACGACTGCATTACGTGAGAGTATTAAAAATGACTTAGAGACAACGATGAAACCCCGCACCGTCCAAGCACGGTTTTCCCCGCTCTGGTCGGGTGTGCCGTCCGTACCTCTCGCGGTCCCCTACGACAGGACCGGTTATTGCGAGGCACAACTTTTCCTTGCCTAAGAGGTTGTGACCACCCTTAGAGTCGTCCCTACCGAGCTATTAATTTAGGTTTGAAAATTTTTACATGCAATCGAAGAGGTAGTCAGTCGAGGGCGCTTGCTCGTTGTCCTCTAACAGTCACACACTCGACATGACTTTACTTTTAACGGAATAAAGCGGACGTTGCAGTGACCCTTACTCACAGTGCATCAATGTTAAAACACCACTAACCCCGCCGGCCTATATTCCTTTCTCTTGGCCTTACGGATCGAGTTCTTAAGCGGGGCCGGAGACTGGCAGGCGCAGGCAAGTCCGGCCCAAAAATTTTCAAGCGCGAACTTTGACGATTTTTCACACTCAGAACAATTGGCGAAAGAATCTTAAAATTTGAGATCTCGTAGATTAGGTTGTGATCTTTCCAGGACAAATATCAAAAAATGAAAAAAAAAAAAAAAAACGTGAATGTCACCCCGTTTCGTCACATTTTCTATTTTTATCACTTCACCACGTCTGGGCCAACGAAAAAAGTGCTCCAACTTTCGCAATTTTTGTGCTCGAAAGGATGACTTAACAACTCTAAAAAATTGAGGGTCCATAGATTTTGTCACGATCTTTATAGAAAAAATCTTTTTTTTTTTTATAATTTTAACAACAAAATAAATCGCGAGCGAAAAGGAACGTATTTTTCAATTTTGTCACTCTCCCCCACTATGCTACCAGTAACCCTCATAGACATGTGTTATCGGTCCCCCCTAATTTATGACGGCAGGGGTTGTTGTGGTTTAAGGTGTGCATAGGACAATCATACGTTGTGATCGTAATGCCATCGCGCCTAACTTTCAAAGGATTTATCGACGACGTCTTAAGACATCGAAGTTATATATGTTATTACTTAAGTAGTTTACGACAACCTGGATTTACTGCCATCGTTCGTCGCCATGGTAATTGTGTATGTGGTCCCATCGGTAAGCTTCAATCATAATTTTCGGATGTCGATAAACGTTCGAACCAAACTTTAATAAAATGTTAATCTTTCGGTCATAGGTTTAGTCTGCATGAAGTTTCAACATGTATTTCAATCTCATTAAGTCATTTATCCAAAAACTTATTTACAAATAGTCATAGATTGTTTTAAATGAATAACACTGAGAAAATATCCTTATAAGGTTTTTGCTCCAACAACTTTCATGAATCTCGTTAACGACATTCATTTCGTCTTATATAAATAAAAAATAACAATCTCTTGTATTAAAAGTTTTTATGCATTAAAATGTTAACATTTGTATAATCTTTTTCATGATTATTGTGAAATGTCTATGTAAGAGGAACAATTAGAGGAAATAACAATTTAAAAAGTATTTCATAAACAGAATTGTATTAAGTTTTCATAAGTTGGTATACAAATATCATAACAAAACTCAATCAAGCCTTTAAAAGTCGAAATACAATTGCATGTGCTTGAAACTGTCTTCAACTCTCAGAGGCCTAGAAAAAAAAAAAAATCATTTCAAATATTGAATTCATTATTAAATTAACATCAAACTAATGTTTGGAATGGTACCAGATTCAACCAATGACAATCCTAAAATTAAAACTTAGACTTTATACGCATATTTGGTCCTTGAAAACCTAAAACTAAAATATTTTTTTCATGATCGTTCCGACATCACACTAGTGGTTTTGTTCAACCTTCGACTGATACACCAACAATATTCATCTGGTTGATATAGATATATATTTCATATAGAGTGAAACATAAAGGAATTAAAAATATTTTTTGGCAAACCCAAAAATAAATCAAAAGTTACTTAGACAGAGTTTGAACTAACTAATTTCGAAAAAAAAAAAATTCTTTTAAAGTTTTTGTTTAGATTGTAAACTAATTCAAACGCTGGAGATAATATAATTTTTAATCCAATATTTTTTTTTAACCTATAAGTAACCCCAATCGAAAATATTATACAAAAACGATAAAATTCATCAAATTGTCTTTATAAAAAAAATCATATAGAATAAGGGTTTATAATTTCAATAACCATCAAAACATAAATTGTCGTAGAGATGCATAAAAATCACAAACATGCAAAAAAAAATTAAAAAAATAAAATAAAAAAATAGACAAGCGACGAAAATGAAAAAAACAAATCGAGGTAACCGGTGTTCGGGGCGGGCTGAACGCCCGAACCTGAATGCCCGAACATACGGGACTCCTTAGAGATGCGTTCAGCCGTTCAGGCCGAACGCGAACGAGAAAAAAATAATAATAATAAAAATAAAATATATATAATAAAAAAAATCTTACCTCGGCTACCAGCAAGGTCGTCTGGGTCACCCTAGTTTCGCGGATGGCCCGGTCGTGCAAGAACCAGAGTAGGGTCATAGCAAAAAAAAAAAAAAAAAAAAAACCCTTCAAAAAAACTATGTTATGCAAAAAAAATAAACTAAATAATTTTTGCCTTAGGGTCAAATAATTTTTTTTAAATATATTTAAAATAAAAAATTAAGTTAAAATCTAGGCTACGAGCCGGGCTAACCGGGTCCCTTTTTTTCCCGGGGGGGCGACTGTGCAAGGACCAAATAAGATTTCAGCCGAAAAAAAAAAAAAACTAAAAAATATTATGTTATACAGAAAAATAAACTGAACAATTTTTGCCTCAAAGTCACATCTCTTTGTAAAATATAAAATAAAAATAAAAATAAAATATATTTATTCTCTTAAAAGTTAAATTTTTTTTTTTGCCCAATCGGACAAGTGGGTCCGGGTCACTCTGTTAGCCTAGGTTAAATTTTATTTTTTTATTTTTTGGCCCGGCCGGGAAAGTGAGCGTTCGGGGTCCCGTACGGGGCCCGAACCCAGCGGCGTTCGACCCCCGCAAAAAATTATTTTGGGGCCTAAAAATAATCATTTTTTTTTTAATTGTTTTTTGTGAGTTCTTTATGACGTGAGGTACCTGCCTATAAAGTTTCAAGTCATTTGGCTCAGACAAATAGGAATTAAAAATCGCCAAAGATGGCGGTGTCAAAACGTGTTCCCCCACATATTTTTTCACTTTGTACTTTTTGTTTTCACTTTAGTTAGGGGTCTAAACAATTTTATTATTTTTTAAAACTTTTTTAGTGGGTTTTATATTATGTGAAGTACACGTCTGTAAATTTTCAGAGCATTTAGCTATGCCAAAAAAAAACGAAAAACATGCAGAAGAATAAACTAAAGAACATTTGCCTCAACAGTACATCCAAATGTTTTACCAAATTTGAAATAAAAATCAAATAAAATAAATAAATAATATTAATGAAAATAAGAAAAAATAAAACGAGAATGAAATTATTGCGTGGGCGAGCAAGTTTTTGACACCGCCATCTTTGGCGATTTTTCTTTTTTTTTTGGCTTTGTCAAATGCCACGAAATTTTATATGTCTGTATCTTACATCATAGAGAACCTACAAATAAAGTTTGGAAAAATAATATTTTGTTCAGGCCCCGAAATAAAGGGAACACAGGGTGAAAAGAAAAAAAAAACTAATTAGTAAGTGGGTAAGCATGTTTTGACACCACCATCTTTGCCGATTTTTCATTATTTTTTGGCTCCAAAGAATGACTTCTAAATTGAGAAACTGGTAGCTTACATAACAGAGAAATCACAAAAAAAACATCAGAAAAAACAAATAATTTTAAGATACTGAAATATTTTTTTGCGGGGTCCGAACCCCTTCGAGTTCGGGCCCCGTACGGGGACCCGAACGCCCGAACGTTTGGGGGTCAGCTTAGGGGCCTCCGTACGTTTGGCCTGGCAACTCTGTATATATATATATCTATATATATATATAGATATATATATATGTATTCCCTTCTCTCTCTCTGCCAACGGTTTACCAGACAGTTCTGTTTGTGACGATATTTATATATATATATCGTCAAATAGAACTGCCCGGTATATATACAGGGTTACCAGCCCGTACGTTAGGGCGTTCGGGGTCCGAACCCGACGGCGTTCGGCCCCTGCCAAAAAATATTTCTGGGCCTAAAAATATATATTTCTTTCTAAACGTTTTTTGGTGAGTTTTCTATGGTGTGAGGTACATGCTTATAAATGTTCAAGTCATTTGGCTTAGCGAAATAAGAATTAAAAATCGCCAAAGATGGCGGTGTCAAAACGTGCTCGCCCACGTTTGTTTTCACTTTTTACTTTTTCTTTTCACTTTAGTTGTGGGTCTAAACAATTTTATTATTTTTTGAAACTTTTTTAGTGGGTTTTGTATTATGTGAAGTACATATCTGTAAATTTTCAGGGCATTTAGCTATTACAAAAAAAAAATGAAAAATCGCCAAAGATGGCGGTGTCGAAAACATGCTCGCGCATTCACTAAATTTCATTCTCTTTTTATTTTTATTATTAGTATTTGTTCTATGTATTTTATTGTTATTTCAAATTTGGTAAGGAATTCCGACGTAATGCTCAAGCAAATCTTGCTTAATTTATTTTTTTCGATAACATATATTTTTTTTAGATGTTTTTGATGACTTTTTTTTTTTTTTTTCCCCTTTGACGCGTTCGGCTTAAACGGCTGAACGCATCCCCAAGGGGTCCCATACGTTCGATCGTTCGGGTTCGGGTGTTCGGCCCGTCCCGAACGCCGGTTATATATATGTATATATATATATATATATATATACAAGGTTCCCAGACCAAATGTACAAAGGCCCCAAAGCGTCGAGAGGGGGTGCCGAACGTTCGGGCGTTCGGCCTGTCCTAAACGCAGGCAACCTTTTATATATATATATATTGTCACAAACAAAAAAAAAATATATATATATGTATTGCAGCGTAGGATAACTCTTTATCATTGTTATAATATAATTTGATTTTAGATAGGAGGACTCTTATGTATTGGGATCTCGCTCTGTGGCATGGCCATAGCCGAGATTGATAGAGAGCCATAATTTTGACTATAAATATTGCATACATTTTACGATCTGATTTTTTGTTGTACAAAGGATGTTAGGCCGATTTATACTTGGTGGAACTCCCAAGTTATGGATTGGAATCATTTAGAAAGGCGGTACCCACTCTTAGGCTTGGGGGACATTCTTATTACCCCCAATAATTGACCCCGTACAGATATTCAGGGGAAAAAAAACTATAACCGAGCTAGAAAGACGCTAGTCAGTTCGTTGGGGTGACTTAAGGCTTAACACGACACTAATTTATAACGAGGTATAACTGTGACCAATGGAAAGATATCGAAAAATTGCCAGAGAGTATCATCATGTATGACGCTCCAGTGGGTTGAGAGACAGCCAATTGAGGGTAGACCAAAATATTAAGCCACGAGTACGTTTCCTAACCGTGTTGTTATATTGCATTCATTAATGTATTGCAACTTTGGAGCTATAATACGCCATTTTTTATGGTTAAAAAAACTTGAAATATGAGTCGAAGCTCGATTACAATGTCTCAATTACGACGTTTCAAAAATTAATAATTGTGTCAATAATATGAGGAACTAACCAATAATTGAAAAACATATTTATTGCATGATCTCGGGTGGAAAACTTTACTTTACAGTGAGGTGAGAAACCACTTCTGCAAAGACTTTGATATTGTAAGTTCGACACTCGAAAATTCGAATAGGCAATTGAAAGTTTACAATATATAATCAAAATGAAATCCCCTCTTATGAAAAAAAAATATATTTTAGATAATACTAATAAAACTTGAAATACAACATATAAGATCCATAAATAAAATAACTTAACAATCAATCTATAGGTTATTAAAAGACAAAATTAAGCTAAAGGTACAATAATGAACAACATGAAAAAAATTGTGATAAAGAATCTCACGACGTTGATGTTTAGAAAATTAACCTTTATTGCTAACAAATGTTCTTTTTTTGAACAAACAATAAAAGACGTATGATTGCAAAAAAAATAAAAAATATAAAGATTTATTTTTTTTATTTTGCATTTGTTACGATCGATATCGTTTTATGAAATGCAATAACTAGTTCCTTTTAAATGAAAAAAAAAAAAAAAACCTTCATTGAAATGCTTCATATATCCTAAAGGTATATAAATTTTGTTGGGGAATTTTATTATTATTTATATTTGTAAAAATATAAAATGACATTTTCCTCATACACAAGAAGCTAGTTTATAGTTCACAATAACCTATATTTTTTTATTGAAGGCAATGTTTTTTTCTCCTCGTGTGATGAATTAAAAATGTTGTTGAAGTTAAACTTTTCTATTGGCTTATACTTTGTTTGCCACAATATTTGGAAAACAAAATGTATATTTATTCCATGTTCCGAAATTGTTGCAAGGTGATGTTTTTAAACTTTCATTATGAGTGGTGGAGACTTTACATATCGACACAACAAAAGATAAAATTTATGCACTTTATGACGACCGTATTGAAAAAGAATAAGCAAGAAAATAAAATTTTGAATGTATTGCTTTTGACATTTAAATTATTGTATGGTAATGGTTTTATACGACTGGACTAAAATAAATATTTCCCTAGAGTAATGACCTAATTAGAGAGGTAAATTATCTGATATAGTAGATAATAAAGAATCCGAACAGTGTTGTTGATTGCAGCGTTGAGAGACTCGTAGACGAACTACAGATTTTTATAATAATCTCACGCAGGAGTAATGTACATTGAGTAGTAACAAACTAAGTCACCGCCTGAGTTGAGTGCGCAAGTTATGCCTCTTATGATATCCGCGAGGTGTAACTTACCTCTACCCGATGAGTTGTTCGTACCTTTAGGTAAACATATTTTTGTAGAACTACTAACTCCCATGTGAAAACTTTTACACGCCGTGCCAGAGATGAGTTAGTCACGAATGTTTTTTCGTCGTTTGTAGCATAGCGATTATGAGTGGTAAGATGTATGAGACTGACTTGTAAATGTGTCATACTCCGGGGAGTTGATCCTTGGACCGACTTACGATTCAAATATACTGGACTATCGAACTTTTTCGCTTATAATATTTATCCTCATCTGTCTCCTGTGTTTATATCGTAACTTTTTTTTATCGAACACAACTCGTGCAGTGAGTCATACGAATAAGCATATTGACATACTTAAACTGTTATATTTTATATAATGAAAAACCTAACAATAGAAAAATTTCCCAGAATTAAATAATCATTCTAGAGCAAAATACCATTCTAAATTTTAAATTTCCATTTCATCTTAAAAAATGTAACTCAAATTTTAAAATTTTCCGTCTTACTTGAAAACTTTCCTTCCAAGAATGGGGTATCCCTTCTTATTTGAACTGCATGCTAGAGATGGAATGAAAGTCTGGATGAGTTCATAAAATATTTTAATTGGACTGTCATTTTAAGTAAGGATTTCCAGTCATAAATAGGTTAATCCAATCTAAATTAGACGATATTTGTTGTAGTAGAATGAAAGTCTAATTAAAACATTTCATAAACTCGTCCAGACTTCAATTCCATCTTGAACAAATAGATGTAGTTGGAAGGGAAAACTCATATTTAGACGGGAACTTATCAAATTAAATTGAAAATTTTAGAATTGGACAAAAATTGGAATGATAATTTATAAATATGAATAATGTTTTTTTTTATGGAATGTTTTTTCAACTTTCATTTCACATGGAAATTTTTCTGTTGAATGGCAAACTGACATAGTGATAAACTTTATGGTAATCGATGATGAGTGATCCCTCGATGGTTTCAGAGTTGCATGTGGTGCTTAACTCCCGAAAGAATAGTGCTTCATAAGTTTCACTTCTCGATGATAAACAATTGTATCAGTAGTTGCACGTCCTTACTTCTCTGTGATAAAAAAAAAAAAATTTACTGGATTGGTTATCCTTCAGCAAATAACGATCTCGTCTTGCTATCATGGATATTATAATCTAATTAATAATTACAAATGGGGAGATACTTTATATCATTCGTAATTAGAATGAACTTATCCCTCTTCAAAACTGTTATTCCCTTTATATTGAGTGTTTAGTAGGCATACATAGGTTACCCGCCCATCACACAAAGGGGTTAAACTTACTCGATATGACTCTTAATTATTAAAATCTTTCTCGTTTCATATGCGTATAAAATTTAAGTTGCATGAAAAAGTCGTTATACAAAAAAAATGTAATGAATTTTTTTCACATAAGCGACAATAAAAAATAAAAACATGTTTTTTTTACCTTTCAATCATAAGCAAAAAAATGAGCATAACCTTGTGACCTTTCGAAGAAACGTTGAATGAAGTAGTCCCTTAATTTTTGAATATTTTCATCAACATCTAGAAAACAAAAAAAAATATTGTATGAACCAAATATACAAAAGTTATGCCTCGTAGAAGAGTAAACGTCGAAGCCACGATAAACATAAGGTTTTCACTATTGATCTTTTAACTATACAGGACATAAAATGTATTATACTAACCTGCAAAAGCAAATCAAACACGTTACACAATTATGAGGAAATATACTCTTTGTTCACATTCATTTATTTTACGCTCATATTTTGCAACCTCTCACTGCTAAACAAACGTTTTTCTTTTAAGGTTAATCAATAAAATATAGTTTGGACAATGATTATTTAGAATAACATAAACTTTAAAAAAAAAACATTTATAAAATACAAATAGATTTTCCAAGAGAGATCTGTTTTAACGTGTGGGTTCCAAAGATGAGTGAGGATTCATAGCAAGTCCTTCTGTAACAGTCTATAAATCGATATGACATGTAATCACACATCAGAAAACATTATATCCACACCTTTCCTATTAATACGAATCTAGTTGTCCTTCAAATAATTAAAACTTCAAATCTATTGAGATATTATGTAATACTGGTATTACTTCATTTTATAAAATAATATATATTTCTTATTATATTATAAAGATAATCGTATGACTTAACCAAACTCAAAATTATAAATATCCAATCAGTCGTAAATATAAAAAAACAATAGAATAACCCTTGTTTTCCTTCCACTTTTAACATTCAACCAATGCATATACAAAAAGGTGTATGGCGATCCTCATTGAATTCTTTATCCTACTATCTTTAATACTGATTAATCCATTTAGAAATAAACAATAAGACTTTCATCACCAGAGTTTTTATCCTACTGCGTTTCAAAATCATCTAGTATAAGATACCAATAGATAGTAGAACAACTCTGAATGAGGTATTCATCATAATATCTTTCTAAACTATTTAGTCAAAATCCTGACAAGTACTAGGATGACCTACACTAGAATCTCTATTCGACCACCTTTTAACGTGATTATACACGCCAATAGTAAGATGACGCTCACTTCAGTTTCTATGATTCTAACTTTGAAACCAATCACTCAAAATTGAGGCACTTACTACAACGATCCTCACTTAAGTTTTTATCCGATTACTTCTCAATACCATGAAGTCTAAATGCACACAAGTAGACGACTTATACTAAAGCCATTTTTTTTATTTTTTTTTTTACAAGGTGGTAAAAAATTAAGCAAGCAGTATGATGACTCACACTTTTATAATATTTATTTTTGTATGTTTTTAAAAATAAAATATTATAGATATAAGCAAGCGGTGGAATGATCCACTCTTAAGTATTTGTCCTTCTTCCTTGAATACCAATGATTAAAAATGCACATAAGCAACATGACAACTCGAATTGAAGTTTGTATCTTATGACTTTTTTAAACCAGTTAGTTTAAACGCAAAGAAATAGTATGATGATTCACACTTTAGTCTCTATCGTATTACTTTTTAAACCAATCAATAGAAACTTTCACAAATAGCAGTACAAATCACGTTGAAATCTCTATCTTACTACTTTTTATACTAAACAATTTAACCTCCGAGTCAATAAGTAGCAAGACGATTTACGCTTGAGTTTCTATCCTACTGATTTTTAAACCAAACAGTTTGAGTTAAGACAAGTAGTACGACGACTCACACTAAAGTTTTTATCCTACTATTTTCAATCCCAGTCAGTCGTCACTTCAAACCTTCCTAACATTTTCAAACTTTCTTTAAACAAAATTATTTGTTAAAAAAATGTTTTATTGATTATAGTTTAATCCATAAGAAATATTCAAAAATATTAAGTTAAACACAGATAAACACAAACCTGTACAGGGTAGTAAAAATAATGGTATATAGGATGAAAGTTCACCTTCAAGTTCCTTGCTTTAAGATTTCAACCAAAGTTATGATAGAGCTCCCACAGCGGATGGGCGGCCTAAGGTCCAGATTAATATAATAGGAACATGGTCTGGTTAGACTATAATCGGGCACGAAGAACCTATGAGCAACGACCATTAAGAAACATATGTACATAAGCCTTATAAAGTCAAACAACTTTGAACGTGACTGACCGTTACGAAACTTCATAAGTGTCAACTTGAATATAACAATGAATAAAACAAATGAATATGAACATGACCCAAGTTTTAAACTCTAAAAGGATTTGATAAAACATAACCGATAAACTTCACAATCACTAATATATAGATAAATATGAATCGAGGAATAACTGGGTTAAAGATCGACTACAGATAAACAAAGGAATCACTACTTTAGGAACAAACTGATTTATACAAAGTGCGCGGTAGTTGATTCACTTCAATACGATTATCAACTCTTTTGACCACTACCCTGCTCTCCCTTCTCGTTTCCCACTCCTCATTTTCTTTCCTTTCCTTATTTTTTACGACTAACGAAATATCTTTCTCAGTGTATATAGTATGTCGATGGTGTCAGAGTCACAAGTGTCATCCACAAAGCAAACTTTGTATCGATTCAATTATCTTTCTTATCTTATTTTTTTACCTCTCATTATGTCGCTTATCTCCAAAAACGTATGCATAAAGTCTCTCGTAATAAAAGTAAAAAGTTGTGCAACTCGTGTCGGGGTTGTCGATGATCGCCTACAAGTGATGAGGTATTCGCTTGTGCACCAAATATCTTAAACCTTTGTGGCAATGACAACTAATTATAACTACAAGCAGACAAGTCTCAACTCCTCGTCACTTACCTCATCCGTTTCTTCTTCTAAACGGTCATCTATGCTACTTTGATGCTTCCTCTTAGCTTACCACTAGAACCAAATTTCGACGGACAATTATGATGACCACAGGACAGTATCACAAAAATGAGGTAAACACAAATTAGAGATCGAATAAGAGGAAACCAATTAGAAACGATTCGAGTAGAATCAAAAGTATAAACAATGGTTTAGATAAAGAGAATTAAGAGCGCAAGCAAAGCAGACCACGAACATGTTGATATATGAGGAATGAGATTATATGCTCACAACCGTGATGATAACTCACAATAAAATTCATATAAATATAACAAGAATCATTGGTCATAAACATAAATCTTAGACATGACAAAAGTTCCCTAATGCGAACATGATCTCAATGTGGTCGGGATTTTACGAAATGAACAAGAACAAAGAAATTACGAACATGAGTAAAAAATATGAATACAACGAGAAACAAACACTCAAACTACGCAATAACGCCCATTAAAAAAAAACAGGGTCACCAACCCGTACGTACGGAGGTCCCCGGGCAGACCTCCGTACGTACGGGCGTTCGGGGTCCCGTACGGGGTCCGAACCCTACGACGTTTGGGCCCCGCCAAAAATTATTTCGGGGCCTAAAAATAATTATTTCTTTTTGAATTGTTTTTTTTGCGTTGTCTATGACGCGAGGTACAGGCATGTAAATTTACAAGTCATTTGGCTAAGCCAAATAAGAATTAAAAATGGCCAAAGATGGCGGTGTCAAAACGTGCTCGCCCACGTATGTTTTCACTTTTTACTTTTTGTTTTCACTTTAGTTGGGGGTGTAAACAATTTTATTATATTTTGAAATTTTTTTTGTGGGTTTTGTATTATGTGAAGTACACATCTATAAATTTTCAGGGTATATAGCTATGCCAAAAAAAAAAAAAAATCGCCATAGATGGCGGTGTCGAAAACATGCTCGCGCACTCACTAAATTTAATTCTCTTTTTATTTTTATTTATTTTTATTATTAGTATTTGTTTTCCGTATTTTATTTTTCTTTCAAATTTGGTAAGGAATTCGGATGTAATGCTCAGGCAAATCTTGTTTAATTTATTTTTCTCCATAACATATCTTGTTTTCATATTTGTTTGATGACTTTTTTTATTTTTTATTTTTTTTATGTCCGTGTTCAGCCCGAACGGCCGAACGTATCCCCAAGGGGTCCCATACGTTCGGGCGTTCGGGTTCGGGTGTCGGGTTCGGGCGTTCGACCTGTCCCGAACGCCGGTTACCCTATATATATATATATATATATATATATATATATATATATATATATATATACAAGGTTACCTGGCCGAACGTTCGGGGGCCCCAGGCTGGCCCCCGAACGTTCGGGCGTTCGGGGTCCCATTCGGGGGCCGAATACCTCCAGGTTCGGCCCTTGCCAAATTTTTTTTCGGGGCCTAAAAATAAGTTTTTTTTTTCTGAATTGTTTTTTGTGGGTTCTCTATGATGTGACCTACACGCCTATAAATTTGGAAGCCATTCTGCTAAGCCAAAAAAGTATTAAAAATCGTAAAAGATGGGGGTGTCAAAATATGCTCGCCCACTCACTATTTTGTTTTTTTTTTCACTTTTAACTTTTTGTTTTCACTTTATTTCAGGGCCTAAACAATATTTTTTGAAAAACATTTAATGAGTTATTGATTATGTAAGCAACATATCTGTAAATTTTCAGGGCATTTGTCAATGCCAAAAATAATTAAAAATCGGCAAAGATGGCGGTGACGAAAAGGTGCTGACACACTCACTCATTTTAATTCTCTTTTTATTTTTTTTTATTTTTATCATAGTGTTTATTTTCTGTATTTGATTTTTAATTCAAATTTAGTAAAGAATTTGGATGTAGTGCCGAGGCAAATGTTGTTAAGTTTAGTTGTTTTCATAACATATATATTTTTTGAAATTGTTTGAAAACGTTTTTTTTTTTTTTTTTTTTTTTTTTTTTTTTTTTTTTTTTTGTCCGCGTTCGGCCCGAACGGCCGAACGACTTCCGAAAGGGTCCCGTACGTTCGGGAGTTTGGGTTCGGACGCTCGGCCCGTCCCGAACGCCGGCAACTCTGTATATATATATAGTGGTCACCAACCCGTACATACGGAGGTCCCCGAGCAGACCTCCGTATGTATAGGCGTTCGGGGTCCGAACCCAACGGCGTTTGGCCCCCGCCAAAACTTATTTCGGGGCCTAAAAATAATTTGTGTTTTTTAAAGTTTTTTTTGTGAGTTGTCCATGACGTCAGGTACATGCCTATAAATTTTGAAATCATTTAGCTTAGCCAAATAAGAATTAAAAAGTCGCAAAAGATGGCGGTGTCAAAACGTGCTCGCCGACATTGTTTTTTTTTTTTTTTTTTCACTTTAGTTCGGGGTTTAAACAATTTTATTATTTTTTGAAACTTTGTTAGTGGGTTTTGCATTATGTAAAGTAAACATTTGAAAATTTCAGGGCGTTTAGCTATGCCAAAATAATATAACAAATCGCCAAAGATGACGGTGTTGAAAACGTGCTCGTGCATTCACTAATTTTTTTATTTTTTTTTCGTTATTTTTATTATTATTATTTTTTTTTTAGATTTTATTTTTATTTCAAATTTGGTAAGGAATTTGAATGTTATGCTCAGACAAATCTTGTTTAATTTATTTTTCTTCATAACATATATTGTTTTTCATATTTTTTGATTTTTTTTGTATCTGAACTCTAGCGAGCCTAAATCCAACCGAAGCTGACGTCAATACATTTTTTTTTTTTTTTTTTTCTTTGGGGTCCGCGTCCGGCCCGGACGGGCGAACGCATGCTCAAGGAGTCCCATACGTTCGGGCGTTCAATTTTGGGCATTCGGCCCGTCCCGAACGCCGGTTACCCTGTATATATAATGACGTATGTGTATCTTACTTAATAGAGAACCTAAAAATAAGGTTTGAAAAAATAACAATTTTTTTCATGCCCCGAAATAAAAGGAAAACAAAAAGTGAAAAGAGAAAAAAAAACAAATTAGTGAGTGGGCAAGCAAGTTTTGACATCACAATCTTTGTCGATTTTTCAATATGTTTTGGCTTAAACCACTAGTACCTTTGTCGGTTCGGAAAATAGCGGGCCTATGACCTTTCAGGAGGCCGAAACGAAACAGCGACCGCCGATCAGATTGATCAACGCCGGACTCGACCTCCTAAAAGTTCGGGAGCTGGCAAAAACTTGTCGAAACCGGATGCCAAAGGTACTAGTGGTTTAACAGAATGCCTCAAAATTTAAGAGGAAGATACCTTATATTACAAAGAACTCATAAAAAAACATAAGAAAAAAAAATTCAGGTGCCAAAATAATTTTTTGCGGGGTCCGAACCCCTTCAGGTTCAAGCCCCGTACGGGGAACCGAATGCGTGAACATTTAAGGGTCAGCTTAGGGGCCTCCGTACGTTCAACTTGACAACCTGAAACTCCCAGATGTGATGCTGTGGCAACATATGCAGTTCCCAGGGCTTGATTCCTAAGCCTCGCCCTCTCCTGGGTACAGTGTCCGTTGACTCGCATGAGCTTGAACCATAGGTCTATAGGTTAGAGGTCTGGGTTGTAGCTGCTACAGTACTGAAGGGTCAAGTACAGAATCTTCTTGAAGATCCGTAACTGACCCGTCGTGAGTCCTAGGCTGCAGTCCGTGGACAAATGGTCAGGTCGGCAGTCCTAGCCTGCCCAATCAGCGGTACCTAGTCCCAGTCACCCATTTGTCAAGTCTGTAAGTACCATGTGGGATTGTGTGCACCTCGGTCCCAACATTCAAGAACCGACCTTGATAATCTAAAAATATGAAGCCAACGAACTTTCAAGGATCTTATTCCGCTTGTGAGCAGTGCGGAAGCGATATTGAAGCGTAGGAGAAGTGGCACAAGAGGAGGTGGGCGGCAGCCATAGTTGCGGGTTAGTACAGTTAGTGTGCGTGTGCGTGTAGGTATCGCGTGCTCGTGTGCGTGACATCTAGGGAGATTACAGAGTTGCGTATGTGCGAATAAGTTGTCGGACGCAACTGATCTGCCATAACCAATCGAGGTAAGTTTGGATATGAACTGTGTTCTTGGCTATGTTATCTCTGAGCTTTGTGTGGGCGCAAGTCGTTTGTGTGATCGTCTTCTCTTTGTACGCATGTTGAGCGTCGAGAAGGCAAGTCTGATTGCAGATAATTATGTGCGAGAAATATGAACGGCAACAATAAATAGAGAACCAGAATGTTGCGGCACATTGCAAACCAAATAGCCTTGTACCTCGCAGAAGGCATTAAGCACCGAGATATGTGTTAAAATAAGAACACTACAGTGAACTCGAATGTCGGAAATAAACACCTGCCCCTATTACCCACAAGGAAGATAATGCGGCTCTTATGACCTCACGTTTAGTGCCCAACCTATCCTAGCGGACACTACTCTAGCCCAAAACATGACAGCAGCTGGAGCCACTTCGCAACTGATGACCAAGGCACAACTCGGCGTCACTTCCGCAAACCGCCATTAGTACAACGTACGTTTCTCTCTTTTCTCCCTTGTCCTTTCCTTCTCTTCTCTCTCTCTCGCTTGTCTTTTCTCTATTCGCCCACTGTCTTCTTCATACATGCGCTCTCTCTCTCCGTGTCTGTCTGTCTGACTTGACCCATCTGCCTGTCTGTCGGTCTGTCTGTCTGTCAGTCCCTGTCTGTCTGTTTCTGTTTTGTCCGTTTGTACATTTTTGTCTGTCCGCCTCTATCCATCTGTGTGTTCGTTTCTCTGTTTGTGTCTATAAGCCTGTTTCGCGTCTGTATGTTTTTGCACGTATGTCTGTCCATTCTTTTTTCTCTATCTGTCTTGCTTGTCTGTCCGACTGACTGTTTGTCTAGTTGTATCTTTCTGTCTGTCCATATCTTGCCCGTATGTTTATCTTTTCCCTTCGTTTTTCCTTCCTTTTTTTTCTTCACCCTCTTATCCCCTCTTCTTTTTTTTCTTCTTCTCCTTCTTCTACCTCTACACGCGCTTCTTCATGAGCCCCACCTGCTATCTCCCTTTTTCTGTGTCTGTCTGTCTGATACCTTGTCTGTTTGTCTGCCAATGTATGTCCGTCTGTCATTGTTTGTCTATTTGCCTGTCACTATATGTTTCAAGTTGTCTGTCAATGCTTGTCTGTATGTTCGTGTCTGTCTATCTGGTTGTCAATTTGTATATCGGTGCCTGTCTGTCTCCCCCTTTCTCTCTCATCGGGAACGCGACACGGTCCTCCACACTGCGCAACACACCAAGATCACAACATGGGGGACATGACATGCACAAGCACGCAAGCCGGATAGATGACAGAGCCGGCCTTGCGACGTCATTCGGTGGATGCATCACACATCCCGCATGCCTCCATTCTTTCATACAACAAGTAGAAGAGGTGGGGTCAAGCAAATCGTTTTTAATAATAATAATAATAATACAATCATTGTGAATGTATACAAGCCATTCTTTTGGTCGGAAACCGCAATGTCGGGTGGGGGTTACATTCTGCTCGGGGGTCGGTGGTCAGTGCCGCCGAAGCAACCTCTCCCTTTTCTCTCTCTCTCTCTCTCTCTCTCTATGTTCGTTCACTCTCTCTCTCTCTCTCGCTCGCTGTCTCTCTCTCACTCACACACACACACACATACACACATGATGAGTTGGCTAAAATCCGACGAAATAGTCTAGTACAGTCATGCTTTTTCTTATGTCAAGTGGTCACGGTGTATAGAGAACATGACCTCACACACACATAGATATGCACACTCACAAACGAGTGTGAGTGAAGAGTAAGGTATAGGAGAGGGCAGTGGAAAGAAGACGAGAAAAGTGGAGAAAAGAGGAGAGAAAAATTAAAAAAGGTGAGGGATTAGTGGTAGGATTAGTGAAAGATGATGAGGTGATAGAAGAGAGAGATAGGGAAAAGGAGTGGGGGAAAATTCATTAGTGAGTGGAGGGGTGATATCCAACTCTTGAATGACAAGGAGCGTAGAAATTACCAAGGTCACATGATCTTGGCCTTCAAACACCGCGTGGGAGAAGGGGCCTTCAAGATGATGGTAAACCACTGATGCAGTAGTTAGACCTGATCATCTAGATTAGAACTGTAGGTAAAGGTATATGGGGTAGGCCGAGATCTTGATCAAACACCCAGATGTGACTGTAGCGGAGCCCCTTAGCCAGAGGGGGTCTTCAAATCCCTTAGGAAGTTTCCACATGGTATGCAGATGACCACGTGCGCAGGCAACAACAACCACCCGATGGGGGTGACGAATAGTAGCACACCCACTGTTGTTCTACCGCCCCCTGTTCGTCGGCGGGGTGGAATGGGGGGGGGGGGAGCAGGCGAAGAGGTAAATAGCTGGCATGACACTTTTCAACACCAACGTGCCACACAGGCAACTCATACTCAAACTATGACCAATGTGTTAAGGCACTAGCCACGCATGCGGATGAGCAGCAACTGCCCAAGCTCAGATCCTGTCGACAACATGCATCCTGGATCTTGACATAGATTCATTCGGAGGCGGGGCGGGGCAGGTGCGGACGCTGAGCGCAGTGTTCGAGTGTGTGTGTGTGTGACGACCTTGGCCTTGGCCGCCTGCACTACGGGATGGATGGGTGGAAGCAGGGCCACTCCCACGCGGACAACAGTGTAACGGACCTGCCGAGGTGGCGGTCCTGTCGTTGTGGAGGAGAGAGAGAGATGAAGTGGAAGGAGGAGATGGTGGAGTGGAGAGAAGCAGCTCCGTCGTATTCCAAAGTTGAGCAGATGAAGAATGAAACGCAGTACAAACTGCTGCTTGGTATATCGAGGACCCGCTTCTAGACCAGTTTTGTTTTGTTCAGGACAAAAGTGACGGATCTCCACGAACGGAGATGTGCCTGGACAATCGGTGTGGCTGTCTCCTAGAGAACACGTTTTTTTCAAAGCTACATGGGTTTTAAGTTTTTTGCTATAATTTTGAGAATCTCTGAAAAAATGTTTATTTCCTATTTTTTATTTTTTTCAGTATTGCAGAGACAGCGTGACCCATATCATTCCCGTGGAACGAAAGGTTATGCGGTATTTTTTGGAGTATAAGTAAGAAAGAGCGTTCGCTTGAAAGCAGACTGAGTAGCACTGAGATAGAAGGTTTGCGGTATGGTGGAGACCATGTTGGTTACACTGCGCTGAGGCAATGTGGTGTGCAGTGAGAGTAATCCTCAACTATATTATTGAAGTCTATTGATGAGTCTGGCGAACGACCTTGCGATTGTGTTTGGACACACTCACCTTGTACTGCGCTATCTTCATCGAGTTTTTCCTATCTATCTCTTGCTCTATATCACAGGGATTAGCGCAATCGTGTTTCTTCCCCTACGTAATGGTGTGCGGGATCCGGTTTGAACTCGTACTACATGTGCGTTCTTTCTCACTCCTTATTACACTCTCTATTATACTAGCTCCACGCAACTACCCTTACGATTGATCAATAGGGATGTGGGGAGAGTACTAGACACATTTTTGCAGGTGAATCGTTGGCGTCAAGGCATCAAGAATCAAAACTTCAAGTTCAAGCCCGCAAGTACGTTCGTAGGAGGGAAGGAGGGCGAGGCAAGTGAAGGTGGTCAAGGATCGACGGTATCAAGCGGTGACACCGCCTGCCACCGTATCGGTTGTTGGTCAGAACCTCCAACCTCCGACGTTGCCTGCAGTGTCACAGCCAAGCTACACTTATCCTCACTATGGATGAGTACCAGCACTAGCGCCTCCGGCGCTACTGGGACCTCCTCAACCACCTCCGAGTTGGAACTATGGGCACCAAAACTACCAAAGGACTCCTGCAGCGAACCCTTTTCCCACTCCGAGAAATAGGGCATGGTTCACAAGGAAGCATTTCGAGCTGATTGAAAAATGGAAGGCGAAAAAGCAAGATGAAACAAAGAAAATTGTTGAAGACTTTAGCGGAAGCAGCAAGCAAGGCGCGAAGAAAGGGCACGGTAAAGCGGAGTGTAAATCGGAAGACGATAAAAAAAACCTGAAGGCATGGATGGCTGAGAATTTCGGCATCTCTCTCAGGAGAATCTTTGAAAAACTGGATGCTGTGGTAAAAAATCCAAAGAAGCTGAGGTGGAACGAGAGAAGATAATCAAGATGGTGCAAGAAATTGAAGGAAAGGGTGTAAAGGAGGAGGCTAATAGTAACGAGAAGAAAAAGTGGGTGGTGGGAGCGAATTCACCCTCCATTGAGCGTCAGAAGTCCAAATCGAGATCTCAGAGTGGAGGTATCCAGATAAGGCAACCACGGATTGAAGTTTCATCAGATGTTGAGGAAACCAAGAAGGTTGGAAAGATGAATGTTGTCCAGAGCAGCAATTCGAGCGAAGTCAAGTTGGAAGATGCTATGAATCTGTTGTCTGTCATTGCAAATAGAGGACAGGGGGATCACACGAGCACGAACGAGAACGCGAACACAAATATACCCCTTCAGACGGTCTCCGCCCGAGTTCCATGGTCAACCTTACCCTCGCCCCTCACCCATCATCATTGAGGGTCACGAGAAGTTTGTCGTCTTTTATATTGCGTCCCGGCGTATGACTGATGGTGACCCTCCCCGCCTCGAGTATCTCGTTCGATGGAAGGGTTATCTTGACGAGGAGTCTACTTGGGAGCCTCTTGAACACCTGAAGCATGCTATGACTTTCGTGCGTGCTTACGATCGTGCTCATCCTTTCCCTTCATCATCTTCCCCCCCTACTTCTCGTCCTCCTACTACTGACCCCTCTACATCTGCAACCACTAACATTCCCCCTCCTCCATCGATAGGTCCTCCTGCTCCACCGGTACCCGCCCCAGGCTCTCTTTCCCTTGTGGATGTGGTTCCGCCTGTTGTTGCAGTTCATTCCTCTCGCCCTCAGCGTACCCATCGACTTCCTTCTCGTTATCTTGACTGATCTATATCCATTTCCCCCCCTTTGTCTCTCACCATTCCTGGACACGTATGCAGCAGCTCCCGGTTTCGGCTTCTACATTCGACTTTCGACCTCAGTGCCGCTCTTCAGTACCAAAGTACCTGTCACATTCTTCCGGACTTCTACTCGGTTCTTGCGGTACTCCTACTTCATCCAGGCTACTTCGGTTCGACTTCAGTCTCGACACTCATCAGTTGGACTACTTCACTTTTCCGGCTACGGAGTTCCCATCATTCCCACCTATCCACCACCCTCGAGCTTACCCTTCAGTCGCATGATGATCCCAATTTTCCCTGTCTATGTGGGTGTGTCCGCTCGCCGCCCTTCTGCCTTACCTTATGCTGCGCGCCCTCCTCTGGAGTGTACGTTTTCATTGCTCGCGGCTTCTGGCCACATGTCTATGCCGGCATAACCCTCTCTCCTCCCAGGCTCACCTTATGTGTGCTCCCTTGTGCGAGTGTTTTTCCCCCCTTTTATCTAGCGGTACCCGTTTGATGGTTTCCATTGAGCTCGGTGTCGTGCTATAACTCCCCCTCTGAGCCTGATGACCCCTTTCCTGGTTGTGTGGGTGGCCCCTTGGAGTTTACTCTGAGAGCTGTACCTGCCGCCTTCCCACCCATTCCTACTTTTGCCATGCGACTGAGTCCCCTTTCTCTTTTCTTCAGGTATTGTGCATTGTGTACAGGGCACGTGAGACTGTGCCACATTGGTTTTCGACGCAGGACATCGGTTTAGTTATTCTTTGGCCTTTAGGGCACTGGTGTTGATTTATATTCAGCCCCTTTGACCGAGGAGACATTTTTCTCTTTCTTGGCCGACAGAGGTCAGACATTTTTCTTTTTCTTGGCCGACACAGGTCAGACATTTTTCTCTTTCTTGGCCGACACAGGTCCGACATTTTTTCTACTTCTTGGGTCGACACAGACCAGACATTATGGTATGGATTAGGCTTGCGGCTTAGTCTGCATTGCATCTCTTTTCATGCATGGAGCCTGCTCCGCATTTAGGATTGGTCCTTTTGCCGTTCCTTTTGGGTTTCCGCTATTTCAGCGGATAGCGTGTTTGATGTATCGCTTGATCCATTCACAGGTCCAAGGATCGTGTAGCGGTACCCCTACGGCCCGGCAGTGAGGCCGGACCAGTTTCAGGCCGTCGGCCTAACCCTGGTCCGGTACCAGGTTATCCTGTACCTGGACCTAGGCCGGTATATCACTTCGGCATAGGCCCAGGGCGGAGGTTCGTTCATTCTGTTCGTTCATTCATTCATTGCCGGATTGGACCTTCATTCAACTGTTGCTTCATGTGTGTGTCCATCTCCTCTCCCTCTCTCTCTCTCTCTCACACCATCTCCGCACGTGCCCTCCGCACGTGCGTCACACCTCCGGCAGACAGGATGAAGGGAAGTACTAAAAAAAATGAAGACTTAACCAGCGCCGAGTCCGAAGATGAGCAATACAAGTTAAAGCTCAACAACGGGAGCAGGGTGAAGATAAGACCGAGGCAGGGATCGTTGAGTACATGAGGCAAAGGCTCGATCACTATATGGAAATGAATGGAAGGAAAATCAAAAGTTTGTGAGTCAAGAGAAACATCAAGTGGGTCAGGAAGGATAAATGCGTATGGAAACTCGCCAAACTAGACACCGACGAGTTCTACAAACTCGTGCATGGCAACAACGAACTAGAAGACGACCCTGGAAATGAGGATGAAGAAGATGGCGAGCAATGCTCTGATGATAACGCAAAATATGAAGATGTGGTCGGACATTAGATCTCCAAGCGTGCTACACTACGCCTCCTCGGATGGATTAGTGAAAAAATTATGTCTCTCTAGGGTCAGATCAAAATGTTTTTCGAAAACGTTTTCAGATTCGGTACACTTTATACATGTTTCACAATTTTTTTTAGATGGAGGAATACCTATCGGAAATTCTGGGAACAGTTAGATTGGATGAACGTTACCGAAATTCGCAAATGCTCCTCATGTGTCTACGTCCCGATTTCACCATTTTGTCGACACGTTTATGTGGGTCAGACTTGTCAAACTTTGCATGATAGATGGAAGGAGCACGTCATAGCTACTGAAAATCCCATCTTTAGGGTTCATAGACGACTTGGAAAGCAAGGGGCGCATCGATATACTGTGATCCCTATTCAGCTATGTATGAAAAACAAATTAAAGCGGATTGAGGATAAGGTCATTCGGGACGAAAATCCTGGTTTGGCGCACCCACGCAAAGTCAAAAAGCAGAACGAACGTCCTTTGTCTCTCCTGTTAAATGAACCCCTATCTCTTTTTCTCACAATTTCTCAGATGACAAGACTTTTGATTTGCGAAAATTACTTAATCAGTCCGTGGGGAAGCATCACCGAAAGAAAATTGTGAGTTTTCGGTGGAATGTATGTATTACCTTATGGAGACTAATTAAGCTTGTTTTTGGTCAATCAAAATTCAGGGATGGGGAGGTGCGATGTTGGCTATTGAAAGATATGAAAGAGGTCTTGAACAAGGTGGGTCATGAGAAATGACGTGCTTAATTAAAACCAAAACCGAATCTGATCGAAGAAAAACTGAAGTACTAGCCCTATTAAGAGCACCATGAAAGAGAAAAATTATCGTAGAAGAAAAAAAAACCGAGGAATTGTTTGCGATGTTAAAATGCATGAAGAGTATTAACACAAAAAGGGGCCGACAAATTGCTCAGAGCCTCGTTTTCATAGAACTGAGGAAGAGGTTGGGGATAAATTGCGGACAAGGAATTGTGGTTAAACTACCCTTTAGTTGGAGCATTGACAAGAATATTGTCAGAAGAGAAGTTTGTGAATTGATTGCAGAGAAAGTGCACTCTCCAGGATTATCTGGTTTGATACAATGCAAGCTATGAACAGTCTGGACGAAAGCTAAGTCTGTCGATGATTTGTCGCATAACCATATGACCTATGCATCTAACTTTGTTGCTGAATGTGTATGTCACAGGTACCAGCTGCCCAGAACTGATGAGCACGTTCGGGTCAGACCGAATGAAATTCCCGAAATCGAACCCTTTGTTCACAATTTGAGAAACGCCACTTTTTCTGTACGAATCATGAATTTGCAGGAAATAAACAAAAATTATCAGAATATCTTTCATTTGCTCGAAAAAATTGGTGTTAATGATGTTTTCATGATATCCCCACTGAAACTCGTAAGAACTACTCCTTCCAAAAACTAATATAGCAGAATTCTTGAAAACAAAATTGTCTGTTATTGAATGCTATGTCGAAATTATCTCCATGCATAAATTTAAGAACTCAGAAAACATCTGGGATGAGCACTCTGCACCACGATATATGGTGACGAGGTCCTTCTTATCATTTAGACGAAAAGAACAGAAAATTGCTAATTTGATGGGTACCCTATATCGTATTAATTCAAACATCAACTGCCCAATGCTCCTACCCCTCTCTGTTATGATGTTCCATAGAGAACAGAAAAGGGTCGGGTTCCCGAACTCATTAATCCTCGCTGCCCTGGACAAAGTGTTGGGGAAACTGGGAGGATGCTGACCTCAGATGGCTCAGAAACTCACCTTGTGCTATGGAGGCTGGGAATAATAATATGCAAAAAAAATATATATAGAACCAAAAGCCTTGGATATTGAGGACCTTAGAATAAGTTGGATACCGTGTTGCATGTTTTTTGTTTCGCCGTCTCTCTTTTTTAAAAAAAAAAAAAAACACACGAAGATTACGAATGAGCCAAAAAATTGAACACCTCGTACATGTAACGTGTGATAGCTCTTCCGATTCTGGACTAGTTTTGTTTCGTTCATAACAGATGATCGGCCAACTGACGGATCCACACTTACTTACCGAAAACCTCAGATATCGAGGACCCCTTTCTGGACCAAATTTGTCTCGTTCAGGACAGAACTGACAGATCTCCACGAACGGCGATGTACCTAGACAATTGTTGTGGCTATCACCTCGAGAGCACGTTTTTTTTCAAAGCTACACGGGTTTTCAGTTTTTTGCTACAATATTCTCTGGAAAAATGTTTATTTCCTATTTTTGATTTTTTTTTTTAGTATTGTGGGGACAACATGGCCCATATCGTTCCCATGGAACGAAAGACTATGCTGTATTTTTTGGAGTACAAGTAAGAAAGAGTGTTCGCTCAAAAGCAGACTGAGCAACATTGAGGTACAAGGTTTGCTGTATGGTGGAGACCATGTTGGTTACACTGTGCTGAGGCAATGTAGTGTGTTGTGAGAGTAATCCTCAACTACATTTTTTTTAATATTATTCAAGTCTGGTACTGACACACGGTACCAAAGTGAATGAACACACTGCATGGTCCCACAGTCCAAACAGACAAATAGTAGCCAAATAGCCATGCCTGTAGGTCAGGGCAAGACCCACAACAAGAGGTCCCTGCAAGCATAGTTTTTTTTTTTTTTTTTTTTTTTTTTTAAGACTCTGCAGGTAATACTAGTTGAGGTGATACAAGCATCCCTAGCTAGTATACCTATGCATGTCACTCCATCTATTGGTGGGGAGCTGGACCTGCTGGAAACCGGGTCTAGTGTCCCATTGGATACATTGGTGAAAGAGTTGATAACTGAGAACTGGGCCTCTTCCCCCAAACGTAGGAGCCAGATGATCTTAAAACACTAGCCCTATTACTCATCCAGACCACACTATCTCCTTTTTCTCCTTACCCGTCATCTCATCTTCCAAATAGATAAAGCCTCTTCACCCATTTGTGGGCGCCAAATTTTCTCATATCCACTTAGCTTGTATTCCACCCTGATCAGATGAGTCCTCAATCATTTCCGAACCATGACCATGGAACTAAACAACCTGGTTGTGGAGGAGATGGGTCTGGGAATTTTGATAAGTGTCTCATTGGGATACTGGATCTACCACCGTCCATTCCTCTAACTTCACGTAGTATGTATTACTTACACCTTTAGCCTCCTTGCTCTCACTCTCTTTCCTCTTGACCTGGCTAATTTTCCTCCCTTGTGGGCCCCCAAGCCAATTGCGACTGAATTTTTGAATATGGTTCCGGATTTCACTATCGGAGTGTAAGTGTTGAATTTAATCCTTGACATTATCCCACTGTGTCCTAATCACTGTTTGAATTTGTTGTTTGATTGAGTCTGTGAATTCAGGACCATCCAACCTTGGCCCTTCTATCTCATAGGTACATCTTCTCCTCCATATGGCCCAGAGTACCCCTCTTCTTCCAATCGTGGATAGGTTACGCGTGAACTCATCGTATGGTTCTTGTACCCAGAATTCGTTCTACTAATGAACCAATCATTGGTAGGCAGACAACTGTGTTCAATTTGCCATTGTAAGGAGGCTACTTTGGTAGGTTTAAATTTCATGTTCCGGAACCATTTAATTGGCTTAAGGACTTCTTTGTTTAAATTTAATTGCTTCATCCATCTGTCCTCTACCCTGTCTTCTCTAATACCCTAAAGCAAAAAGTGGGTCTCACGTGATGGGCCCACGTGAGACTCCGCAGGCTGTCGCACGGTTCCGTCGGAGCGGGGCGGTAGCATGGCGGGCTGGTTGGGTGGATTGTCGGGAGTTGTTCGGCGGAGCGGGCCGGTAGAGTGGTAGGCTGGTTGGGTGGACCGAGGAAGCAAAGCGCCGATCGCTGTCGTGCAGTGCGGTGCGGTGCGTGGGCCTGCGGTTTTTCTTTTTTTTACCCGTTGCGCGGGGCGCGGGGGACCAAACTATGTTATCGGGGCGTTGCTTTGCGGTGATCAACGGTGTGTGTGTGTGTGTGTGTGTGTGTGTGTGTGTGTGTGTGTGTG
>BFEA01000017.1:3251956-3265906 GCA_003427395.1 Chara braunii | reverse complement strand
CTCTCTCTCTCTCTCTCTCTCTCTCTCTCTCTCTCTCTCTCTCTCTCTCTCTCTCTCTGCTAGCCACGTGGCGGACCATTTTTCTTTTGTTTTTTTCATAGGAGATAGCTATGGTGGGATCTTTGTCACGTTGTTTGGCGGAGGAGGAGCGGGAGGAGGAGCGGGAGGAGGTATGGGAAAAGGAGCGGGAAAAGGAGGAGTGGGAGGAGGAGCGGGAACAGGGGAAGAAGGAGCGGGAGGGGAAATGCGACGGGGCGGAGGAGCCGTGGGAGGAGGAGCTGGAGAAGGCGGAGCGGCAAGGGAAACGGGAAGGGGGTTAGGAGCGGGAGAAGGAGCACGAGGAGAAACGGGAAGGGGCGGAGGAGGCGTGGGAGGAGGGGGAGGAGATATAGGCGGAGGAGGAGAAGCGGGAGGAGCACGAGGACGAGCGGGAGAAGGAGTGGCAGGAGGAACGGGGGAAAGAGCAGGGGAAGCAGCGGGAAAAGGAGAAGCAGCAGGGGGGAGAGCGGGAGAAGGAGGAGGAGGAGGAGAAGGAGGAGCAACAGAAGAACGAGCGGGAGCAGGTTTATGGCGGGATCTTTGTCACGTTATTTGGTGGAGGAGTGAGAGGGGGGGAAGGAGGAGGAGGAAGAGGAGTGGGAGGAGCGGTGTCGCGCGCGGCGGTCCCTCACCCAGACGTAAAGTAAAGTTTTTGGTGTTGGACCTCACGGTTGTGTCACGCAAGAGTTTCTTTTTGTTACTTTACGAAAACACCACTCCGACCGTACGCGCGTGCTATACCTCTCGCGACTCCCTACAACAGGTTAGGGATCCCGCGAGGTACACCATACCTCCACCTGCGGGAGCTGTCACCATCCCTTAGGTGGGCGTATCCCTGCTGAGCTACTGACCCACGTACGAAGACTTTTACATGCAATCGCAGAGGTAGGCCAGCCGAGGGCGTTTTCTCGATCGCCGTAGCATAGGCATACGCGCGGTAGAACGCCTTAAGACTGACCTGTATGTCGTGCCCCGAAGCGCGAACTCTCCGGACCGACTATTTAATCAGGTCGACTTCTCGGACAGTCTTCCACACTAGACTAACTATGACAACGACTCTATGTTTACTTTGCTCATCATGTGAGAATGCCAGGGTTGAGCCCCTTTGTAGTCTCTTATTCTCTCAGACAGGAGCCTAGACAAATGACTTTCCGATCCTGACCAAGTACGATCCCATTCACATGTATATATATATATATATTGTATGTATGTAAATCAGGGGAGTTGACTGAGCGGTGGACCTCACTTTCACAATTGTCGTGTCCCTTTGCCCGAATTTATCAGACGATCCCAAATTCAGAAGACAGCACAAATGTCCAACACCTGTGCAGATGCGAGAAATAACATACACGCATACAGATGCAGACACAAAATGCGCTACAAGTGTCAACCTTTAATCCATTCATAGCAAGCCACTCACGCCCTAAACCCTTGAAAACAACATTCCTTCCTAACCCTGATTCCTTTTACCCCAGCCCCACACATTTTCGAAGACTCCTGAGTGTGATTTGGACAATTTAGGCATAGATACAGGTGGAAGATTTATCTGTTCCCTTCTTAGGTCTTGTCTTAGGTGTGGGTGTCAAGCCATGGTGGATGTTGAGTCGGAGTTCTACCGACCTGTTATCCAGAGATAACATAATTGTTGCTCTTACGGATTCTCTGTAAGTTCTCCGAAGTGTCGAAACCTGTAGACACAACACAGTCCAAGAGAATCTTAACATCTCTCTTCCTAACTGAGATCTAGAAAGTTCCTTCTAGACTCTGTGTTCCCTGTCTGACTCCTACTATTCTTAACTAATTGTTTGGGTTGTTGCCCATTCCGCTTCAGGTAGTGAATAATAATTCACTTCCTTTTTACTGTCACGACAACTCTTCACATCCCTTTCACTATCTCATTCTTATCCCTTTTTGGGATTATCCTGTCTGAGTTCCCTTCCTTCTCCCATCACACATGAACACATCACCAATCCAACCTGTGGAAAATAATCTCATGGAAGGAATCAGATAAATGGATAGTCTCTCTCTGAGGCAAGGTCTCACTTATCTCCTTTCAGTAGAATCAGAGATAGTTAGTTAGGACTGAACAATGCAGATTGTGGAGAAAGTTAGCGGCGGTATGGCAGACCATTCAGGACATATCCATCTGTTACTGGAGCGTTGTTTGACAAGGGCAAACTTGTGGGTCTTGACCACTGTGTGCCAAGCATATTTAGCGGTAGGCTTATCCTATGGCTAATCACTAATAAGGCAGGTATCCTTGAAACCTCGCTACTTCTTATATTGGATTAGTCACTGATAAGACAGGATTCCCCTGCTACTCTTATCACTGACTAACCCTCAATAAGGTGGGTGCCCAAGGATCCTTGCTTACTCTTACCACTGAAAAGAATGTTAAGTTGGTTAATGATAAGGCAGGTGTCCTTGAAACCTCACAACTCTTATATCAGACTAGTGACTGATAAGGCAGGATCTCCCTGTTTCTCTTATCACTGGCTAGCCCTCAATAAGGCGGGTGTCCAAGGGTCCTTGCACTTACCACTGACCAAGCATAAGGCTCATTTGGAGTTAAGGCATAATTTTTCTGCTATTCTTACCCCCCCACAAGTCTTATTTATGGCTCAAGTCCTCGCTTTCGATGACATTCGAGCCCAGAATCGTTTGTTAATTTGGAGACTTATCGCTGGATCAGATGTATAATGAGCAATGATCGGCGTGATCCATGACATTTGATTATGACAACTCAAATCAAGGTACCCATCATTTGTTTGGATGGGATATAAAGAGAATGATCGAGGGAGGTTGATAGCTTGTATCCATACCTCCCATCAATGCCCACAACAAGATTGTTGTATCCAAAAGCAATTAGTCTCCATTCAGACAAACTTTTCTCTACCCGCAACCCAAACTTTAAGAGTTCATTGATTCCGAATGCCTAACCCTTATGATCATCGTTACGATGATAGCCTATATGAGACAGTATCCTGGGTTGAAGTAACGTACCTCGTCGTTCCCTGCCTCCAGAGTTCCGCCTGAACTGCGGCAGAGCTCCCGCAATCGCCCTGTTACATGGATCAAAATATGGAATGAGAATCCTTTGTGCATGAATTCTGATTTCGGTAAGACATTGGAACATACTATTTTCACTTATGTTGTTTGAAAGTGGTTGTGTGCTTATATAGGGTTTAGGCATAGGAAAGCGAAGGGGGTTAAAGGATGTAAGAGCCGTCATACTTGTTAGCGCCCTCCTTCGCTCTATTGCCTCGCACCCCTGTCCGATTCTGATTCCCTATTTTAGTATGTGGTCCTGACGATATAAGTAATAATGATGCCAATAATAATAACAATAATACTGACAAGGAAAATAATAATAAAAATAATAATAATAATAATAATAATAATAATGATAATAATAATAATAGTAATAACAATAATAATAAAATACTGATAAAAGAAATAATAATAATAATAATAATAATAATAATAATAATAATAATAATAATATCCAAGATTATGAAAACGAACGATATCAAAATCCAGGTTGCGAGATCACACAATCGTCTGAATAGTCGTATACAAGCAGCGAGTATCATAGCTCTGCGCATTCAGCCAACAGAGCAATACAATGTAGTAGTGAGTCAAAACTCAAGTTTTCAAGCCCATGTCAACCCCAATGCCCCAGCCTACTTCACTCCACAACTTCGTCTACGGTCTCTTCCTTCTTTCTCTCTTTGCCCCCCTTTGTTGTACGTATGTCTCCTTTCTCTTTGCGTCATTGTGTATCACAGTTTGCATGTGCTGCTGTTTCTCATGTAGGAGAAGGGTGAATGAAACAGATCTATAAATAATAATAATAATAATAATAATAATAATAATAACAATAATAATAATAATAATAATTAGTTGCTAGGGTCATGAATGTCGATGAAGCACTAAAATCCTCCTCGCAGAATCACATGGTTAGTCCATGTAGCCAAAGCAAGAGTAGATAGTATAATGGAATCCAAGTAACCATTTCTTTGAGAATGATTCAGCAGCATCGAGAGCCAAGGGCAACACTAACAACATAACCCAACGTAGCTATCTCTTGTGAATGGAGCCAGGCGCCCTATCTACCCAACATGTTAATTCTACAACTACGACAATGAAAGCAATCAGACAACTTAACTATGAATGAATGATGATGTCAATGCCAAAGCCGAGTCCTTCTCTCCACCAGGTATGTCCTATTCTTCCCCACACATCCCCTCGATAACCCACAGCGCCTTTCACTCCTCACTACACCCTCTCGCAGCCCAGGCTATGGCCGCCAGTGCCCATGCGTCCACAGGCAGCACCCTACCTCCTAGCGCATGCCTGTCTCTCACCTCCGCCTAGCGCAGCACAGCAGCGCAGCAGCTCGCATTTGCGCAGCGTGCCTGCAATGCCTGCACTGGCAAAAGATCCATGCCTACTCGCCCTGCTTGCCTATGTGACAGTGTTGCGCATGGGTGGCCTTCCTTCAGCCTGCGACTGGACCCTAGTGCCTGAACCTAGGCCTAATGCAGTTGGGGCCCCGGGTGATGCAGTTGCGCCTCTTTTGTCAAGGCCTATGGCCAGATTCAGATAGTGGCCGATTTTCCTTTGACATTTTTGACCTCTATACCCAACGTGCATTGTCGGCCTCACGTTCAATTGCCCAGGGCCTAACTAACTCAGAGGCCCTGGAATCTCCACATTTGCATAGATTTGAGACTCAGTGCACTCGAACCAACTGGCGTGCTGCAACTGTATGAACCCCACTTCGTGAAATGTTTGCACAGAGGGCTCTTATTGACTGTCTGGCCTGCCTTCACTTAGGGCGGTCACAGATCTGGCCCGCCTTCACTTAGGGCGGGCACGAAGCTTGCTGGGCCTATGCCCAGATCATATGCATGTCCGCAAGGCCCCTCTGAGGGCTCAATCCTCATAATAATAATAATAATAATAATAATAATAATAATAATAATAATAATAATAATAATAATAATAATAATAATAATTAATAATAATAATAATACGCAAAGGACGTGAATATGGACGAAGCACAAAAATCCAAATTGCATATTCGCACTGGAGTCCAGGTAGTAAAAACCAGAGCAGATAGTACAATAGAACCGAATAACCATCCATTTGAGAATGATACAGCAGAATTGTAAGACAATGTCAAAGCCCAATCGGACAAGACTAACAACATAACCCAACCTAACTCTTACCCGGAACGGTGCCCGGTGCCCTATCTACTTTACAGCCTAATACTAGAACTACAACTTCGAAGCAACCAGACAACTCGGCGTCAAGCGAGTGACGCCGTCAACATCAACGCCTGCCTCTTTCTCCCCAGTTTACAGATGTCACGTGGCTCCATCGCTATCAAGTATACAACAACAACAATAATAATAATAATAATAATAATAATAATAATAATAATAATAATAATAATAATAATAATAATAATAATAATAATCACAATAATAATAATAATAGTAATAATAATAATAATAACAAACATAACAACGAGACAACAATTCCAGATAACACCTGCGTATTGAAATCCAGATAGTCATATTGTCCGGAGAGTGGCATTGCACCCACATACACCAACGGAGGTTCGTGGTACTGAGGCAGATGTCAATAGAGAGCATACTCTCTCTTCTCATCATAAGAGTCCGGTTTCTTCACACTCACATGTGGCGTTCAGCGTCCAGCCTACTCCTACACAGCTACTTCAGACTACAAAAGACACTGCAACTGTTGACTTCAGCGGCAACCTGAAGTATTTGAAGATGACGCCCATGCAGACCATCGCCAACGCAAGGTAAGTGCCCCACATCATCATCATCATCATCATCATCATCATCATCATCATCATCATCATTATTATCATCACCTCCTCTCATCTCCACCTCCTCTCTCTTAGTTCGCTGATACTGAGAAGTCAGACAGGGGAAAACAGGGTGAAGGAGAGATGGTGGGTTCAGAAGAGGAAGAAGAAGAACCTTCTCCTTTCTCTATCTGTGTGTCTGCACGTAAGCGTGTTGTTTTCACTGTGACCGTGAGTACCATATTATCTGTGTATTTGCCGTATATGTGTATGGGTGTCACCGTTTCATTCTCTGTGTGTGTATCTGTGCACTGTATATGTGACCATGCATTGTATATGGGACTGCACATTGTGTCTCTCTGTCGTGCATGGGTTCCGGGGTGTGTCACAATGCCTATCATACCGAGACCATGACATGGTACATGACAGTATCCCCAACAAATCGGGCGGAGTACGGCCTAGTCCTAACGACGCTGAAGGCGGATGCACCCCGCATCTCTTCCGCCCTTGCCCTCGCAGATGGTAAGCATGCAGCATGGGCAAGAGTAATTCATAATAATATTAATAATATTATTAATAATAGTAATTGTATAATAATATTAATAAGACTAATTATACTAATGCAAGGAGGGTGAGAAATAACGAACTTGGGTAGTCAATCAACATCATATACACAGGACCTGATAGTTGTGACCTCAAACCAACAGCAGAACCACATAACGAGTTTCACCGAATAAGAGCACAGCGAAGGCCAAAATCGGCAATGCTGGTAAGGTCTCACCATCATTATCAATGAGATCCAATGTTGATATCCTACCTGGTGCTCTACGCCCAAACTACGAATGACAGACCCTATCTAACCTAGACTACAACACCGAAGCTGACGACAACAGTCCTCCCGATGAGCAACAACGGACTTCAGAAATCAAACAGCATCATACATATGTGACCAGGTAGTCGTGTCCTCAAACCCACAGCAGAATTTCATCACGAGTTTCACCAGATAAGAGCACAGCAAAAAGCTCAAAAGTGGCACTGTTGGAATAGTCTCACCATCATCAACAAAGCCTAATACCGATATCCTACCCCTCAGGCAGCGCCCAACCATTCATTTATTCATGCGGAAGCCTTGCGGGGCGTTGTCTCAGCTTTCTGCGACTGTATCACTGCATCATTAGCGTGACATGGTGCACCCTTATCTCTGCGTATGTGTTTGCTATGACCTTATGTTCCCGGGCCACTTTTACTGCGTAACCGTGTGCCCGAGTAGGACCATTTATCTGAGTGCCCGAGTAGGACTGTACGTTTTTTTAGTGTGTGTCTCTATGTTCGTGTCACTGCATGCGTGTCCCATAGTTGTGCTTATTATAGTATTGGTGTGTGTCACTACATCACTGTCTGTTCCCACTGTGTACGTGTGCGTCACAGCGTCTGCATCCTTACCACTGTGCGATTGCGTATTTCACCGTATGACTGTGTATTACCGTATATCTGTACATATTGTGTCACCGTGTATTGTGATTGTGTCACCGTACGTCCGTGTGACTGTGTATCCGTGTGTCGTCACTGGGTGTACGTGTGTCATTGCGAGTGTTATTGCGACCCCGTGAGAGTCACAGTACCAGTGTCTATCTGTTGGGTAAACGTGCCATTGTGACCTTGTGTGTCACTTGTCACTACGTGGTTGTCACAGTGTTACTGCGTGACCGTGCGTCGCAGCGTGACTGTTGTCGGCGTCCGTGTCATCTGAGTGTCAACGTGTCTCTGGGTCACATTATCCTGTTGGTTTGTCTGTCCGTTTGTACTATCTATTTCTGCTAGTCTGTCTTCTGTTTGTAAACCTCTTGTCTGTCCGTCCATCTGTTGCAGGTCTGTCTTTTGTCCGTCCGTCTGTCTCGTGCAAGTCTGTCTGTCTGTCATCTGTCTGTTCGCCTATGCAAGGAAACAGTGAGATGACAATTACAGATCACATCATCACATTGAAAGTCTGGTAGTCACACCGCGTCCAGAAAGCAGCATTGTACCAATCAATGCACCAATGGCGGTTCGCAGTGCTGATAGCTACTATCGGGAGGGCATACTCTCTCCGCCCCCGACACAAGAGTCCAGTCCCTTCGCTTTCCTATCTGCACTTAGTGCCTAGCCTACTCCGACATAGCCATTACAGCCTACGAATTAGCAATGCATTCTGTTTGACATTCAGCGGCAGTCCGAAGTACTTGAAGGTGTCGCCCACACAGACCACCCCCAATACAAGGTAAGTAMCTTCACATCATCATCATCATTATCCCAGATCTGTTGTTTGTATCCTACCCGGCTCGTTGTCTAGATTACCGATGGTGGGTCCTATCCCACCCCACTACTAAACGGCCACTATGACTGACAGTCATTATACGAAAATGAGCAATAGTGAGACCCAGATCTCAGTTGCACCATACCAATGTGACCGGACCCGGGCCACCGATGGCTGCAATAATAACAATAATAATAATAATAGTAATAATAATAATAACAATAATAATAATAATAATAATAATAATAATAATAATACTGCAAGGAAATAAATAATAGCTAACCTCAGTAATCAAACAACATCATAGACACAGATCAAATTGTCGTGACCTCGAACCAATCAGCAAGATTGTATCACGAGTTTCACCAAATAAGCACAGCAAAGGCTCATAATTGACAATGCTGAAACGGTCTCATCATCATCAACGAAGAACCATTGCTGGTATCCTATCTGGCGCTCGGCGCCCATACTACCTTGTGGCAGATCCTATCTAGCCTATACTATGTGGCCGAAAAGATGACATCAACAGCATCCCCGAAGTACAAGCAGATCTTTGGCCAATGCCACACGCATTGAGCACCAGGTATGTCTATCGCCACACTCACAACCTCGTTCCACAACACACAGATGCCACTTGCACCCAAGATTCACACTGTGCCCCTTCTTCTTCCCTCTCTCTCACTCTCACATACGCACACACGAGCGCACACCCCGTCGCATACCGTATAGGTGCAGACCAGAACAAAACCGACCTTTCATACGAGCAGAATGAATCTTCCGTTGAAACGTGGAAATACACTGCCACTTCTTGATCTGCTCATTCTATCGATCCAAGTAGTGCGTAGCAAGGTGCGAGCTGAAGACTTAGCTGTTAGCCAAGGACGGAGGCTTATAGGCTTTTTCCCTCTCTCTCCTTGATTTCTCTCACCCTTCGATCTCTCTTTTTTCTCCCTTTCTTTCTCCCTCATTCTCTCTCCTTCTCTCTTCCTTTCTCTCTCTCTCTCTCTTCTCCTTCCCCATTTTTCCTCTGATCTTTCTCCTCTCCTCCTTTCTTTCTCCCCTTCCCTTTTCGATCCCTGTCTTTCTATTTCCCGCCTAGATGGCGATGTGACCCAAGGACTCGCAATGCGATGGACAGGACTGAACGTGCAAAGAGGTGCGAACAAGATTATGATAAGCACTGCGCATTCTTATACGTGCATAGCAAAACTGAATAGCGTAGGGGAGACTTAGATTCTAATCCTAACCTTAAACGAGACCGACCTTTATTACGTAGTTCAAGATAGCGTAGGAGAATGCTGGATTACTGATGATTGGCCTAATAGACGCTTCAACGTAGACCAAACACACATCATGCTCATTCTCAAAGTGTGGAGGAGCCCGGCGCTGTACACATAGAGGAAGCACCGGGTTCAGACATACACAGATGAGGAGGAGGGATTAGACGAAGAAGAGGGGAAGATGGAATGTCTTCCACACCAAGTCTGCGATACCGGCCCCAATAATCCCTCTCCCAATACGTCTGAAGTCCAATATCGAGCCCGGATCCAATGTCGTCAAGTCTCAATCTCAACTCTCTCTCTCTCTGTCGTAGTCGGCCGCTACTGAGAAGTCAGGTGGCGAGAGGGTGAGGAGAGACGTTGGACTTAGAGATGAAGAAGAAGAACTTTCTCTCCCTCTCTCTCTCTATCATAGTCTACTGATTATGAGAAGTCAGGTGGCGAGAGGGTGACGGAGAGATGGTGGATTTAGAAGAGGAATGAAAACGAACACTCTTTCTCCCCTTCTCTCTCTCTCTCTGAGTGTACCTCCGCAGTCACGTCCGGCCACGTTGCAATCGTATCTCTCTCTCTCTCTCTTCTTCAATCCCCCGCTCTCTCTCCTCGATCTCCCTCTTCCTCTTCTCACACGGACTCACACACATACGTACGGTGCGTACGCACACACACATTCCATCGATAGGATGAGCAAAGACGGAATGAATCTTCCATTGAAACGTGGAAATATACACTGCATTTTATGATTTGCTCATTCTATCGATCCAAGTACCGCGCGTCGAGCCGTGGGGATGAAGATTTAGTTGTTGGCCAAGGTAGTCTCTCTCTCTTACTCCGATCTTTTCTCTTCATCTCTCCTATCACTCCTCCTCCTCTCCTTCTTTGGTTCCTCTCTCTTTCCCTCCGATCTTTCTTTCTCTTCCTTTCTCTCTTTTTCTCTCATTCCGCTCCCTCACACCCGGATCGATAGTAGATAGCGTACATGCCTACTTCTCATAACGCTATTCACTTCTACGTATGTAGTGAACAGGCCTGGCCACATTCTCCTAACTGAGAACAATATTTGAGGTAATAATAATAATAAAATAATAATAATAATAATAATAATAATAATAATAATAATAATAATAATAATAATAATAATAATAATAATAATAATAATAAAATAATAATAATGATAAGATGAGCAATAGCAGATCTCAGAAGTCCAATGACACTATTCTCATGAGATCAGGTAGTCATGACCTGAAATCAAAGCAGAATCACGTCACGGGTTCCGCCCAATGATGTGCGACTAGCCCCATTATTATCATCAATGAACCAACATCATTATCCCACCTGGAGCTCGGTGATTAGACCACGAATGGTGGATCCTGCCTAGCCTATACTACTATGCTGATCATGGCGTGAACAATTCTTCTGAACTATGAACAGATAGCGGCTGATGCCGCACGCACCAGCCTAGGTAAGTCTCACATCTCTCTCACGACCTGATCCCCTTCACATAGCTGCCACGTCACCATTCCTACTGTGCATTTAGTAATAATGATAATAATAATAATAATAATAATAATAATAATAATAATAATAATAATAATAATAATAATAATAATAATAATAATAATAATAATAATGATAATAAAGACGAGGGATAGCGGACTTAAAATCAAGCAACATCATATACACGAGACTCGATAGTCGTGTCCTCGAACCAACAACAGTATACATCGCGTGTTTCACCACATACGAACACACCAAGAGTTCATAATAGTCCCATCGTCATTAACGAAGAACCAGAGTTGATATCCTATTGGGTGTTTGGCGCCTAGACTACACGTAGCTGATCCTATCTAGCCTATACTAAGAACCCAAAGATGGAATCAACTGTATTCTCGAAGTGCGGGCATATGGCGACCAAATGCCGCACGCTTCCAGCACCATGTATGTCTTGCGCTATACTCACGACCTTGTTCTCAACACACAGTGACCACGTGTACCCATCTCTCTCTCTTTCTCTCTCTCTCTCTCTCTCTCTCCTCAATCTCTTTCTCTCCCTCTTGTAGTCTGTAGATGCTGAGAGGTTCGACAGTGAGAGGGTGAGGGAGAGATGATGGCTTAGTAGAGGAAGAAGAAGAACACTCTCTCTCTCTCTCAAACACATACACACATTATCGACAGGATGAGCACAAACGGAATGAAATTTTATGCTAAGACATGGGAATATACGCTGTCACTTCTTGATTTTTGCTCGTCCTATCGATCCAAATAGCGGGCCACGACGCGCGAGTTGGGGACTTAGCTGTTGATCAAGGTCGAAACTTATCGTCTCCCTCTCTCTCTCATTCTCTCTTTCTCCTCGATCTCTCTTTCTCCTCAATCTCTCTCTTTCCTCAGTCTTTCTCTTTCCTCGTAGTCTGTAGATGCCTAGTTTTAGGTAGCGAGAGGGTGAGCGAGAGATGGTGGACTTAGAGGGAAGTAGGAAGCTTTCTCTTTTTCTTACGTACGCCCATTCACGCACACTACATACACAAACGGGTGCGGCAGTGTATATTTCCACGTAGCAGCGTTAAATTCATTCATTTTTTAGTATTTTATTTATTTATTTATTTACTTATTTATTTATTTATTTATTTATTTATTTATTTCGTTTTATCCCATCGGTTTATCCCGAGGTAAGCCGTATGATTGAGGCATACTTGTTTTCGTCCCCGCTCCACGTTGCCGTCGAGTTGTCGTTGTCTTCAGCTCGTCGTCGTCGTCTTCCGTCGCCAGGTAAGTATCTTCCTTCCACTTCTTCTCTCCTCCTCTTTCTTCTCCTTCACTCTTCTCTCCTTCTACTTCCTCTTCTCCTTCCCTCCTACGCGCGATCACCTTCCTCCTTCTTCACTTTCCTTTCCCTCTTTTCTCGCGGTTCTTTTCCTTTACGAGTTGTCTCCCCTGACTTTCTCGCGCTCCACCATTCGCCTCTCAGCGTTCTTCCCTCCCGCTCTCGCGTGGCTGATTCCCGATCTTGCCTCTGGGCGACCTCGTGGTGGGCTCGCTCTCTCTCTCACGAAGGGACCTCTGTGCTATAGGCAAGTGCGGGATGGCCAGACCTTTTTTTTTTTTTCCTCTTCGGGTGAATCAGCCCATCTTTCGGGTACAGATTCACTCGCGCGAATCAGGGAGTTAGAAGTTACGGGTAATAACAAAAATAATAACTAATAAAACAAAAGAAACGAATCTAACCTCCTAAACAAAATAAATTAATAAAAACGAATTTAACAAGGATTATCGCTAATTGCCAAGGGTAGTATCTCGTCTCAACGAGGCAACTACCCTTATTAATTCTGATAGAGGTTGCGGGTTCGAGTCCCGGTCGCTCAAACCTAGGCAAAAAGAAAACCAGAGCTCCCTGTCAAAAGGCAGCTAGCTCAAAAGGTGGTGGGATTCGTTCCCTGCATCCACCGTTTGACAAACTGTACCTAAACCAACTGAGCTAGCTCCTATTCTGGTTAGAAAGGGAGCAACTCAGGTACATGTAGAGGACCGGGGCGGGGCTTGGCCCACTTAGCAGCCCGAGGCTTATTTCCAAGTCTGTGTGTGTGCACGCATGCATGTCTGCATGCCTGTTGGCTTGAGCGTGTGTGTGACCCGCAAGGCACGTATTTTCATCGGAAGGCCCGAAGGGCCGGCACTTAGCCGTGGCTGCGGCATTAAGGGTCGCAGCGGGGTAATCACCCAAGTGGTAGGCTGGTACCACATTATATCGAGGTAGACGCGACGTACTTGACTTGGAGGCTGAGTAGGGGAAGACAAAGACTGAAATTTTTTAGGACACCTAGTACCGGAGGGAAGACAGGCACTGGACCAAGTCTCAGTGCGTGTCATAGACCTACCTGACACAATCATCAGCCCAACTGACCCCTCGACCTCTTCTGTCGAGGGGTATTACTACTAATCCTAATCACCATGGCGCGCGTCATAATAACGCGCGCACACACGAAATTTTCTCACCGATTTTTCCCCGGCCTCAGTGGCCGAGGAATTTTCTCTCAGTGTCACGCCAAGCGTGCACACCCTTCTCGTTCCAGACTGGCTACTTCTTGGTAGCTGATGCCGCCACCGTGCATAATGCAAATACATGGCAAAATACCCTTGTAAGGGTATTTTGTCCGACAGCAGGAGACGAAGCGAGAGGAGGCGTGGGAGAAGGAGCATTGAAGGAGCGGGAGCGGGGCTATGGCGCGGGAAGAGGAGCGGGAGGAGGGAGAGGAGGAACGGGGGTAAAAGCAGGAGAACCAGCAGAAGGAGGGCGAGCAACAGGAGGAGCGGGAGAAGCAGCAACAGAGGGAGTGGGAGAAGGGGAGGGAGAAGGAGCGGGAACGGGGTTTGGCGTGATCTTTGTCATGTTGTTTGGTGGAGCGAGAGGAGGAGGAGCGGGAGAGAGAGAGAGAGAGAGAGAGAGAGAGAGAGAGAGAGAGAGAGAGAGAGAGAGAGAGAGAGAGAGAGAGAGAGAG
>BFEA01000017.1:3230593-3249344 GCA_003427395.1 Chara braunii | reverse complement strand
CCCCCCCTTCCCCCGCCACGCCGCGCCCGTTACTTTTACGTTGCTACTTTACATTTTCAGAGCCCTTTTTTTTTTTTTTTTTTCACGCCCGTTTTTTGGGACTACCGGTAGCCGGTCGGTGGGTACCCCGCCCGAGGTGGAGTGTTAACGGCCGCGTCGGATTTTCCAATCAGGGCAAGGTACTGGTGGTTTAAGGGGATGCATGTTGCCCCTCACCCTAATCGGTGACGGTCAGGGAGGTGCTTTAACCCGTGTTCGGCAATAGTAGTTTGTGCCCTCAAACGGAGCCCAGACGACGCAGACCAAACTCGGCCTGCGCCAGGCAGTGTGACCAGGCACTGCCTAGGAAAGTCAAAAGTCTAAGTCAACTGTCAAAGGTACAACGCCCAGGCCCTTGGTCGGATATGTTCACTTGTTGTGCGTAGGTACCCGGACAGCATCAAGGCCACAGGGAGTTCGGTTTCAGGCAAATCTGAGCTGGTATTTTTCTTGAGATCTCGACGGCTTAAGTAAGCAGCAACCGGGTCCAGACCCCGCGTCAACGCTACATAAGCCTGGACTACCTGGCTGGGAGAACATTCTGTCTTGCGTCAATGCTGACTTCACGCGTTGACTACGACGCTAGCATGACGCTGCGACGCTGGCTGGGATGCTGGCTCTAGGCTGGCACTTGAGAGACTACGGCGATGCGCTGCTCGCTCGACATGGTGGCTGGCTGACAATTGTCTTATGGGCGTGCCGACGTGGCAGCTGCCACGTGCCGCCGCTGACGTGGCTGCTGCCACATGTACTCTTGCTGACGTGGGAGGGCTACGTGTCTGATATTGCTGTTCTGATTCATCGTCACTCGGAAGGAGATCAAGACCGTGGGGCGTTTGTAGATACGTACCTGGTCTCTCGATGTCAACATTGCTCCAACTCGCTAATGATGACAGGTTGAAGTGCCACGTGGCACATTGAGATAGAACTTCAAATTTGTGTTCGGACTATTGATTATTGAGGTGGCGATCGAGGAGGCAGCCCGAAGTAGAAGTGGGCATTGTTTCTTCTCCACTCTAAGTCTATTCTCCCTTCTCTCTCTTTCGTCTGTGTATGCTTCCCTATCTCATTCTATCTGGACACGATTATGATTATTGACAATCATCAGCAGGTTGATATCTATCTGGGCTTGCATTGTTGACAAGTGTCTTCACGATCTGGGTTCATTGCAATTTGGTATCGGAGCTGTACTTCCGATGGTGTGACTAATGACGACGACCTATACAGAACGACGACGAAGAAGTGGTGACGCCTACAACCGAGGAGATGATGTGGAAAATCCAGCAAGGATAGCGCAAATCCCGATCGATCGCATCTGCGGTCGGGATGCATTGCTGACGTGGCCAGCGGTTGTGGAGGAGTGTTGACGTGGCAATGCTGACTCACCACTCGTCTACTTTGGTGAATAGCTTCAGGCTGACGTGGCACTCCATTACCTGGCTGACGTGGCATTGTACGACACGCTGGTATCGCTCCTGATGTGTATCCCATTGATGATGCTGACAGGACTACCGTGTCGACATGACAGACTTAGGGCGCTGCTGTATTGGCCCACCAGGGGATACACGTGACAGGCAGGAAAGTGACTTACTCGACGACGACATCGACGCACATTGCTGACGTGCACCCCATTGTTGACCTTGATTGGATTGGACATGCTGATATGGCATACTCTTTGAGTTGTTGAGTTGGCATGCCAGGGGTGACACGTGGCAGAAACGGATGTGCCTAAGTAAGAGTTGCATTCTGATGACTGAAGCGGCATGACTGGAAGACTGACGTGGCTATGGTGCCATACGTCAGATTGGGTGTTGATCACACAGGACCAAAGAAGAAGCAGAAGCAGGGGAAGAATGCTAACTATTGTTGTGATTTTCTGGCGGACATACCTGTTGTCTTGTGCTGTGTTGTGTGCCTGTGTACTTACTTGTATGTGTTGATGATTATGTTGGCCTGAGTCGCGGTACCTGAAATAAAACAACAATCAGAATTAGTAAAAAATTATATTACTTGTTATTAAATCTCTCTGTCTGGATAGTGTGAATTTGGTTCGGGTGACCGTTAAATTATCGTCTCTTTTATTTATTTTGCGGTAGATAAACCTGACCGACGAATTTTTTTGTTTTGGTCCTCCAAAAATGTCTCACTTCTGGAAATGTTTGCAAAAGTCTATTCTAACAAGGTTCGTGACCACATTCTTGTTTCCTATTCCGATCACGCTCTCCGTGGGCGAAGGACCGTCTGAGCCTAAGACTCAGATGCAGACTGAGAATAAGAAACAAGAAGTGTTGGCTTTGTGGAACCAGCTGTTGACCGAAATACATCTCTCCGGAACCAGCTGTTGACCGAAATACATTTATTTGGACCGGATGCTGAACAACACATCCGTTATAGATTTGACTTGAAGACGGTTGAAGACCGTCTGAAGAAATCTATCACGGCTGTGGAGGTTGTGGCATCCAGGACCGAAGTCTCCAAACTGGTTGCGCAGTGTCAACAGGCGCTGGACCATTTTGCCTTGAAACAGCCGGAAGAAGTAATGAAATTGACTCGTAAAGGTGAGACTAAGCCAGAAGTCAGCGAGGCTACGATCGATGCAAACATCCAGCAGTTGAAAGAAACACTAGCCGCAGAAGAAAGAAAGAAAGAAGAACTGTACAGAAGAAGAGAATAGGAACAAAGAAGAGGACAAAAAGTAAAAGAAATTAGACAGGTGATTGGAATAGAAACCGGAGAGAAGGCAGACATGTCTCAAATGTTGTCTTATGTTATGACTTACCTTACCTTTTTGGAAGAGAAAATCGACAGGCAACAAACTCAGTTAAATGAGATTGTTGTAGGACTATGAACCATTGCAAACGTTGTGAAAGGAAAGAATCAGATGGAGGGTAAGGAAGAAGATAAACAATAAGGAAAAAATGACAAGAAATAAGTAAAGAAGTTGATGAGAGATGCCATGAAGTCTGCTGGACCAACAATTTAAACGTCGACCAATGGGAATGGACCATCAAGTCCACTACCCTCTCCGTCTAATTCCTCTCATTCGTCTCCTTCTCCCAAGTCTCCTTCTTCGACAACTCCAGGTAAGACAAGTGCAGAACCGGAGAAGCGAAAAAAAAAAGAGAAATTGAAAATGAAATTGTTGTTCACGTTTAGTAATAAGAAAGATGAGAGTCTGTTGCTTTGGATTGCTGAAATCCAAACATATGTCAGCATTGCTCCGGTTGAACAAGAGTCCCAAGTTGCATTCACCACCTCTCGTATAGGAGATGGGGCCAAATAATGGGTGTTGGTTGAAGCCAATGCCGCGGGGTTCGAAGACATTGGCGAGTGGGCGAAGACCTTGACCTTGAAACAGTTCTTGGTCAAGATCAAGGACCGTTTTCTCGACAAGACAACGACTGATAAGACATTTGACCAGTTAACAACGATTGGTCAAAAACATTGGACGTCGGTCGAGGCTTTGTCCCGCGAAGTTGATCGTTTGCTGCAGGTTCCAGGATTGAACCTGCAAGACATCCAAGTGTTGTATATCTACTCCTGCGCGTTGCCTAAGCCCATCCGGGGATACCTGGTTGTCGAAGCAAAGTCAAGTAAATATAACTATAGGCAACTTCGTGACCTTGCTGTCAGCTCTGCAAAGGGAGCAAATGACTTCTCAAGTCAAAAACTCCTATGCAGCCGTAGTTAAGTTTGGAGGAGGAGGAAGAGGAAGGACGTACGATGAGAAACGAATCCTTTGGCGACAAAAGCGTCAGGGCCACACCCTTGTCGTCTTCGATGATGACACAGTGGAAAAGTGGCCAATAGAAGACAGGGATAACAACAGTGACTCCGGGAAGGGGGAAGTCACTGTTGTTGTGACCACCAAGGAAAGGTCACCAATAAATGCTAAAGGGAAGAAACCGCGGCCGTTTCTATAACACCCGGGCATTGCCGAAGGGAAGTCTTGGTTGAAGAAGGGAATGACTCGCGAGACTTGGCAGGAGCGCATGGACAATGCGCAATGTCTGAAGTGCGGCACTCCGGGACATGTGAACGCATATTGCCCTATGATCCCGAACCCAAAAGCGAGCAGTCAGTAGGAGTAACATCTGCTCCTACTGAGATAAAGTGTAAGGACGAACAAGACAGGTAAGGCGCCTACGAATGCTTCCTACCCTTCTTCTCATATGGAAGAGGATGATTCTTCCTTAGCCCATCATCCAGACCGCCCTGATATTGTCTTATGTTTTGTCTCTCTGGATGACTCCCTTGATGAGCTAGGTAATAAATTGCTAGCCTTACGTAGCTTATGGGCTCGAAAAGCAAAGTCTAAGGGCAAATTGTTGTTTGCAAATGTTGAAATCGCATGAACACTCGTAGGTGCGTTGTTGGACTCCGGATCGGCGAAGTCCTACATATCCGAGAAAGCAATCCGTAAGTTGCATCTCAGAATAAAGGTAAAAGACTTGTCTCGACCTATCACGTCTATATTAGCGACAAGAGTACGTTCACTGTCTCCCAGTATGTCGATGGCATTAAGCGTCAGCTTAGAACTAGGGAAGAAAAGAAGATTATGCATGCATTATCCTTCCTAGTTGAAAAAAATTTGCCTTTCGATCTCATTCTGGGTATGAACTGGTACGAGGAAGCCAACCCGGACATTGATTTCAAATGTAAGGTTGTGCAACTTAAGGATGCACAATCTGAAATGAAACCAATCAAGTTATATCATAAGTCTGACTCTGACTCTAGTTTGCCTTTTTGTTGTATGAGTTATCCAACTTTTTGTTCGATGGTTTCAAAGAAAAAAATGGAACAGGAAGTTATTATGGTGTTAGTAAAAAAAGTCGGTGAGTCTTCTTCTTCCTGCCCTTCAACTATTGAAAGTCTTCTTTCTGAGTTTAAGGATCTACAGATTGGACCTTCCGGAATCACGGAACGTGCTATTAAGCACACCATTGAGATCATTCCGGGTAGTAAGATTCCCAAGGGCCATAACTATCGAATGTCTCTCAAGGAACTAGAGGAACTGAAGACAAAACTGCAGGACCTTACTGACAAGGGATGGATCCGTCCTACCTCATCTCCCTATGGTGCACCTGTCTTGTTTGTGCCCAAAAAGAAAGGTGAACTGCGTCTTTGCATTGACTATCGAGGGTTGAATGTCGTCATTGTCAAGAACGTTAAACCGCTTCCTCGCATTGACGACTTACTTGATCAACTTCAGGGTTGTAAGTATTTCAGTAAGATTGATCGAAACTCTGGGTACCATCAGATCGAGGTGGAACCTGCAGATCAATATAAAACTGCATTTCGAACAAGGTATAGTCATTACAAGTTTATAGTAATGCCTTTCGGATTGACAAATGCCTCTACAACGTTCCAACGATCGATTAATGGATTGTTTCGTCAATGGTTAGATCAGTTCGTTATGTCTATCTTGATGATATTCTCGTGTATAGTAAAACGTTAGAAGAACACGAGAAACATCGTCGTCTAGTACTAGAGAAGTTGTGAGAGGGCAAGTTCAAGATAAATCCAAAGAAGTCGGAGTTCGCTAAGTCTGAAGTCCTATACTTAAGACATATAGTAAACAAAGAAGGCCTCAGACCGGAAGAAAAAAAAATATCAGCAATTCGAGATTGACCACGACCTAAGTCTATAACTGAACTACGATCTTTTCTTGGTTTGACAAACTACTATAGAAAGTTCGTCAGGAACTTCTCACTGATCGCCGCACCAACGAGAAAATTATTGAAGAAAGGAACTATCTGTTTGTGGGACAAAGACTGCGAGTCTTCTTTTAAGAAGATAAAGTATGCTTTAACTCACAATCTTGTTCTGAAAATTGTTGATCTGTCACTTACCTTCATTGTCACTACTGATGCAAGTCAATACGAAATTGACACAATCCTTCAACAAAACGACGACAATGATTATAGACCAATTAAGTTTATGTTTGCACGATTGTCATCAGAAAAGATCGCCAACTCTATATATGAAAGATAACTGTATGCCTTAGTCTGTGCGCTGGACATATGGAAGCACTACTTGTTAGGGAAACACTTCACTGTGTACTCAAACCACTCAACACTGAAGTGGATAAAGACACAGCCTAGACTCTCTAATAAGTTAGTACAACGGTCTGCATTCATTGATACTTTTGATTTTGAGTTGAAAACTATCAAAGGTAAACTCAATGTGGTTGCAGATGCATTGTCCAGACGATGCGATTTCTTTGGTGCTATTGTCTCTTATTTGGATGTTGTCATCATGTTGGGAATGATTTAAAAGATAAAATTCGTCAAGGATATGCTACTGACCCTATCTGGAAACCTATCATGGATGTCCTTGCGAAAGACCCAAATTTACTTCCCAACTATAGAATAACCGATGGTTTGCTTTTCTTGATAGACCAAACTGAACAGAGATTGTGTATTCCTCACAAGGAAGAACTGAAAAGTCTATTGATTGGGGAATGTCATGACACTGAAGGACATTTTGGTTTCAAGAAAACTTACGTGGAGGTTAGAGAACGCTTTGAATGGAAAGGATTGAAGGAAGACGTAGTAACTTATGTTCGTACATGTCTGGTGTGTCAGAAAAATAAACCTTCACACGAGAATCCACTTGGTCTTCTGAAACCATTACCGATTCCTAGCGAACCAGGTGAGTTTATCTCGATGGATTTTATGAACGACAATAGTCAAGAAATGATTATTGTGGATCATTTATCTAAATATGCCATGATTATTCCCTTACCCGCATAAGTGTGAACAAAAATTATCATCCAAAAGTTTCAGATGCGATGGGTGACTGAGTATGGTTTCCCTCTCTCTATTGTATCTGATCGTGATACCAAGTTCACAAGCATGCCATGGCAAAAGCACATGGAAGGATACGGTACACGATTGACCATGTCGTCAGGGCGACACCGTGAAACGAATGGACAAAGTGAACAAATGAACCGTTTGTGTCAACAACTTTTGCGTATGTATGTAAGACCCGATCTGGTTGATTAGGACGAGAACTTACCCAAGATAGCAAGTGCATACAACAGTAGTGTTTATACGGCTACAGGACGCACGCCTAATGCACTGCACAAGGGCTGGAAACCTAAGCGTCTTATTGATGTGTTAACACGGGACCAATTTCTTAGGTTACCTCCAGGGACCCGAGAGTATGCAATATTGTTTCAAGAAGACAATAAAAAAATAATGGATAATCTGGAGAAAGCTCAGAACCAATTGATTGAACAAGCTAACAAGCATTGTCGACCCTCAACATTCAAGGAAGGTGATATAGTCTGGGTCAAGTCCAAAGAGTTTTCATTTGAAGAAAATGTGCCTCAGAAACTTCTGCCCGTCTATTTTGGACCCTGGGAAGTTCTCAAAGTAATTGGGGATGCAGAGGGACCGTCTTATCAAATTGATATTCCCCCTCACCTCAAAACGTATCTTGTTTTTCACGCGTCCAAATTGTTACCCTATGTAGAAGGAAATGAGTTTTCACACAGACCTTCTATGATTCCGCCAGACATGGACGGTGGATATGAGGTAGACATAATCATAGAGCATGGGTACTCTTCTACAGGCGGACGTGGACGACCCCAGAAGCAATTCAAGGTACGTTTCAAATCTCAGGCACCATCTGAAGACAGATGGTTCAGTAAACGGGAATTACTTGAAACTGCTCCTGATATTGTATCTGCATATGAACGTGGGTTAAAGTCTTAGTTATTTATGCGATGGAACTCGAAAATGGGTCGGCAGGATTGCAGTAACCCGTGTTCTGCAGTAGTCTGGACCCTCAAACGGAGCCCAGACGACGCAGGCCAAACTCGGCCTGCGCTAGACAGTGTGACCACGCACTTCCTACAAAAGTCAAAAGTCTAAGACAACTGTCAAAGGTACCATGCTCAGGCCCTTGGTCGGATACATTCACTTGTTGTGCGCAGGTACCTGGACAACATCAAGGCCGCAAGGAGTTCGGTTTCAGGCAAATCTGAGCCGCTATTTGTCTTGAGATCTCGACGGCTTACGGAAGCAGCAACCGGGGTCCAGACCCCGCGTCAACGCTACATAAGCCTGGCTGGGAGAACATTCTGTCTTGCATCAATGCTGACTTCACGTGTTGACTACGACGCGAGCGCGACGCTGCGACGCTGGCTGGGACGCTGGCACTTGAGCGACTACGGCGACGCGCTGCTGGCTCGGCATGGTGGCTGGCTGGCACTTGTCTTCTGGGCATGCTGACGTGGCAGCTGCCACGCGCCGCCACTGACATGGCTGCTGCCACATGTACTCTTGCTGGCATGGCAGGGCTACGTGTCTGATATTGCTGTTCTGATTCATCGTCACTCGGAAGGAGATCAAGACTGTGGGGCGATTGTAGATATGCACGTGGTCTCTCGATGTCGACATTGCTCCAGCTCGCTGATGATGACAGGTTGACTTGCCACGTGGCACATTGAGATAGAACTTCAGATTTGTGTTTGGACTATTGATTATTGAGGTGGCGATCGAGGAGGGAGCCCGAAGCAGAAGTGGGCATTGTTTCTTCTCCACTCTAAGTCTATTCTCCCTTCTCTCTCTTTCGTCTGTGTATGTTTCCCCATCTCATTCTATCTGGACACGATTGTGATTATTGACAATCATCAGCAGGTTGATATCTATCTGGGCTTGCATTGTTGACAAGTGTCTTCACGATCAGGGTTCATTGCAGAGTAGGGTGGGGCTGCCGGTGGGGGCCCCCGGCTAACGCTCATGGATGTTATAAAGAGAAGCAATGTGTTACCAAGAGCAAATCGGCAGGAACTTTTTCTAGTAAGCTCTGGACGTGATTGCATTCAGATTCATCCAGGTCTGAGTGTAGTTGCAGTCAGATACAGTTACAAGCATGCTAATAGTATCCCCCTTCGTTTTCCGTTTTTTTCCCCAACTTGAGCCCGGCGAGAGAGGCAGGGTGTTCTGCACTTTCCTCGGCCATGCATGTGTTTCCACGTTCACGGCATAAACCAGCATGACGTCTTGAAGTCCACTTGCCCCTTTTCCATGGGCCACAGGCTTCCTTCCTTGTTGCACTACCGGGCCTTCCCATAGCCCCGAGAAAGTCGCAGTAGGCGAAATGGCTGAAGAGGCTGGCGGCTTCTCTTCTCATGGACTATGCACTTACCTCAAGGGACTCATTTTCCAGCAGGCGCTGTTCCCCACCAATAGACCTGAGCCGTCCTCTGGGATGCTCGTGGTGTCTGATCCTGACAGCACCGCTAGCACACCCAGTGAACGTGAAAAAAAAAATAAAAAAAATCCTGCAAGGCTGGGGCCATGTGGAGGTGGTTTAATGAATCCATTCCCCCTTGTCTTCCCTACACATTTGGAATTGGTGGTGGAGTTCACATTTCTGACTCTACTGCCATTTGTCCCCTACACAATGTCGTTCGGAATTGGCGGTGGAGAAGGTGGCATTGGGAAGTCATCAGTGGCCCTGCTTTCACATGTGCCACCTCCACCACCAATGCCAAATGCCAAATGCGTAGGGAGAAGGGGCGGCACAGTCATCAATTCCACGTTCGGTCATTGTCATAGGCAGACAGTAAATTCTCCCCAAGTGGAGAGGCAATCAATGCTGTTCTGATCAAATGGACCCTCAAAACAGTAGGCTCCCCAGGTCTCGGATGGGGGTAGTAGTCCAGGCTGGGTTTCATGCATCCAGGATGACTTTGTATCAAAAGATTGCTTAACATGGGACGCTGGGCCCTGTTCCCAGCACATGCAGCTCTCCACAAATAGAACGGAGCCAAGTGTCTTTTATTTATTTATTCATGTCTTCTCAAAGAGAAAACTACGGCGCAGTCAGGGTTACAGTTTGCAATAATTGCATTTCGAACTGTGTTTTAGCAGTTTAGACAGGGCTCAAGTTTCAATTGCAGTTGAAACTCGGGCTCGCCTTTTCTAGCAGTTCAGTCAGGCATGTGGCCGATTTTTTTTATTTTTTTTTTTGGCGCGCCGCACTACGCCGTGCCGCGGCTGAAAAAAAAAAAAAAAACAGCCCCGTGGTTGGGCCATGGCCGACATGTCTCGGCCACACCCCAGACTGGCCACGGCCGAGATGTCTCGGCCACACCCCGGATTGGCCACGGCCGAGATGTCTCGGTCACACCCCAGATTGGCCACGGCCCAGATGTTGCCGGTCTGTATTTCAACAGTGCAGGGGTGGGGGCCAAAGAAGAAAAAGGAAAGAAAAAGAGAAAAAAAAAAGAAAAGAAACGAGGAACTACGAATCCACGGACATGGAAGTTTTCTTTGTTGTGAGGAATGTATCTGGCCAGTATGTGAGGACCGTGAGACATGTCTTTTTCTTTGTTTTCTTTTTGTTGTGAGGTCCTTCTAGCGCCCTACCAGCCAGGCAGGGCGGATTCCACGTGAGGCAGCTAAGGGCCTGATCCCACCACTACACTACAGCCCAGTTACACTGTAGTTTTCGGATCCCACCACTTTCCGACTTCGTCGCGGCCGCCAAAATATTTTGCCCTACTTTCGTTTGTGTGTCGTGGCAGCACGTCCGCGAAGGGTGCAAGCGTAGTTGCTACAATTTTTGTGTAGACCTGTCTCTTATACACATCTAGATGTGTATAAGAGACAGGTTGTGTGGCATTTCGGTTGGCGAAAACGTCCGCCCTCTGCAACAGCCCACAAAGAACCGCCGCGGGTTCAGGAAAAGCACCGAAGAAGTCGCCCTGGTGGGATCCAATTTTTCTTTTTCATCCCGCCACGGCCGCTGACATCTTTGTAGTGCTTTTTGGAGACTACAGTCGTAGTGTAGTGGTGGGATCAGACCCTAACTGCCTCGTTCCATTCAGTTCCAGACAAGTACTGTAGCATCCTGTATCGGACCGCAATCACAGCATAAGGGATGCTTTTTTATTTTTTATTTTTTTATCTGCTGTTCGTGGATGGACAAGGGCCCTGACTGAACTGACACCAAAAGGCAGCCCGACTTTCAACTGCAATTGAAACTCAGGCCCTGACTAAACTGCGAAAACGCAGTTTCAAATGCAATTACACACTGCTTTCGTGACTGCGCCGTAGTTACCCCTTTTTTCTCAAAAGAGTCGTCAATTCACAAATGCCTAGGGAGAAGGGGAAGTAGAGTCATGAATGCGAGCTCCGCCACCAATCCCAAATGCGTAGAGGGTACAAGCCTACTACAAGGGGCAATACAATCGTGTTCCCTTTGTAGACTCAGATGACCTTTATTTGCATCTCTGTCACTGCAAATTCACACATTCATAGCTCCTCCGACCAGCCACACTGCAGAGGCGGTGGCAAGCATAGAGAGGAGCCACAGGAGGGCTTCTTCTCCTTGGGTTGACGAGATAACAAAGGCGTACTCAGCGCTTTTATGACCAGACCTGGGTGAATCTGACAGCATTTGCGTCCAGAAACAAATAAAAAAGGTCCCACTTTGAGTATGCCCTTGAGTTCAACTCAGCAGAAACTGCAGGTCTGCAGTCATACGACCATCTAGTGAATGCGGTGACAAGGGGTGAAAGAGTCCTATACCAGTGAGCCTAGCTCAGTTGGTAAAAACACGAACTGTTGAGATACAGACCCAAGTTTGAGTCCAGATACAAATGGATGACCAGGAGATTCTGAATTACCTGGGAGGAGATGATATCTCAAGGCCATCAGATCATCTCCCTTTTTTCCTCTCTATTGGGCTTTTTTGCGGCTGGGTTGCTGAATGTTGTCCTACCAGGGGGAAAAAAGAAGCAGAAAAGTGCAACCAGCCTCCTGCTGGCCAAAAGTTTGTCTTCCAGGCTTAATGCCTCACCGCACCACTCCTCAAATGTGCAAAATCGGAATGTATCTCCCCAACATCGAAAGAAACATCGGCCATAATTTTGGGCCTCGCCGCACCACTGTCGAAAATGCAATTTTCGACAGTTTGTCTTCGCCACACAGGCTGTCGAAGTCGGAGACGGGAACAAAATTCTCCAGTTGTCAGAGCATGCTTCTCGACAGCTCCTCTCGAAAGTTGTTGAATCCCCAGCCTGCTACTCCCATGCTTTCGACACTCCTCGGCTGCGCCGTCGACTTCTCTTCGAAATTCGGTGAGGGGGGGTAAGGTCGGGATGGACTAATGCTTGTCGTACCCTCTGGCCCGTTCGTCTTTTTCCATCCTGCATTCACAAGTGCATGTGGCTAAAGGGGGGCAAACTGTAGAATGGAGGCTGTCGATTTTGTTGTGACAGCCGTGGAATTTTTTCGCCTTTCGACTGTGGTGCGGCGAGGCCCTTTGTCCTTTGCAAATTTGGTGCGTAGTGCGGCAAGGCCGTTATTCTGACAGCATATCACTTTCTGAGCTCAATTTCGGCAGGACCTGGATGCATCTGGCTGCAATCACCTCCAGAGCTGAGTCCAAAAACTTCTCTTTTGTTTTGTTGTTTTTGGTCCCCCCCGCCAAGATGGTGACGGGTGATGGTCCTGGGTGGTTAACGCAGGGGGGGTGGGGATGCACCAGGGCACAAGATGAGAGGAAGGGTGGGTGGGGTCTTCAGAGGGGTTCATCTGGACAACCAAATGGCCTATTACTGTAGAGGACTGTCATCTGTCTAGTATCCCACCTCTACAGCAACCTGGGATTTTAAAGAAGGGGAAAAGAAAGAAGAGAGAGACCACCACCCTCCCTTTCCTTGCAACGATTCTCCCCCCCGTGCACCCCCGACTCCCCAGTCCTGCCTCAGTACACGAGGTACACGGACCATCAACTGACCACCTGGCTCACTAACCGCTGGCGATAGTGGGGTGAGGTGTAGGCACCAGGGCTAAGCAGGATACCCCAGACACGAGAATGGGAATTGAACCCACAGCCTCCTGAATGCCACGTGTGCGTCTTACCAACTAGGCCACACCACCTTTTTTTTTTTTTTTTTTCCCCACACCATCTTGACTGCAAGAAAGTTCTATTTCGAGTATGTGGTCGAAACTGTGATCACCCTCTTCATCCCTATAAAAAAAAATGGAAAAAAAAGCTATTGTAGGGCTTGAGTATTAGCGGTCCTTCTTCGCAAACCACACAGGATAGGACCACCGGCCTCGCGGCAAGTACCACGTGTCCAAAATGAGAACGAATCTTCCCCTAGAGCATACACTGCCATATTATTTGTCATTTGTGCATGTGGTGAGTAGTGGAGCTAGGCCCCACGTCCCATCATCATCGCAAACCTCTTGAACTTGAACCTGTCTCATAAACAGAAAGGCAAAGAAAAGGAACCTGTCTCAGCCTTTGTCCCAGTAGGCTGTTATGGGCCTCGCTCCACTACTGACCACATGCACAAAGACAACAAAAATTGGCAGTCTATCTTTCCATGTTTCAGCAGAAGACTCATTTTGATATTGCACATTTGGGGAGTAGTGAACTCAGACCGTATGTTCTGTGGAAGGCTGGATGGCATGCTAAAAGCAAATGACATATGTAGGCTATTCAAAGTGTGTGTCTGAACATCATACTTGCATCTGAAATGAAGTCATAAAAAAAAAATAAAAAAAAAGAAAAGGTGCTGGACCTGCTCCGTCCTGCTGGTCCTTTTTTTTTTTTTTTTTTTTTNTTTTTTTTTTTTTTTTTTTTTTTCTGCTGGTCTTGATGACAAAGAAAAGAAAAAGGAAAAGGTGCGCGTCCCGAGTCGCCATATGTCAGGGCGTACTCACATTACGACTTTTTTCAACTGAGCTCGGGTCGTGATTGCAGTCAGATGCATTTAGGAAAGTGCTTGTGTGAGTATGCCCTCAAATGGGCTTCCCTCACCTCAGCTACTTGGCAAAATTTAATGTGAAAAAAATGGTGACTGTGCATGTCTCCAGTTTCGAGGGAAAGGTACTACACTAGCCCCTTCTCACATTTGGAACAGAGCCGAGCACGGCCTATGCGGGAGTCACAAAAACAGTTTGAAACTATAGGAACTTCAGGCCAAACAATTTTCACATTGCACTTTGGGCACCGTACCTGACTGGAAGCTGGCTTGTATACAATTTCCCAAGTGCAATTTGAAACTGGCTTTGGCCCGAAGTGTATTTTACTATTTTCAAACTGTTTTATGGATCTTTTATATGTATATATGACATTACATGTGTATCTGTGGGGGGTAGTCCCGGGCCTTTTACCCCACTACCACCAAACTCCGAAATGGTTGGTGAGTTCTCACCAAATTGAATGCGAAGAGGCCTTGAAAACTCACCAAAAGCAGGCCACGCCGGAAGGCCTCACCAAAGATCAGATTCTCTTTTCATGAAGGGAAAAACAAAAGGTCTGTCACTGAAGACAAAAGACAAAAAACAAAAAGTCTGTTGCTAGAATAAGAAAAAACCAAAAACACCCAAGAGCCTATCAGTGGGTACACCCATGAACTGTTGAAATACAGACCTGTGTTCGAATCCAGATGATGGAACGTGACGAGTAACTACTTGGGGCCGGTCAATATCCGAAGGCCGTCGCCCTTTTTTTTTTTTTTTAAAAACAAAAAACAAAAACAAAAGTATGTCCATGCATGCAACCTGAACAGGTGGGAATTTTATTTTCTATCCCCTTCATTTCTGTCCATAGGGGATAGGGACGGGGAAATCTGTCCTGACTAGTAACTTTAAGCTCTTACGCTTGGCAGCCCCGTCCCTGCGCCTCCGAAGGAAAATATTGGGTCTGCTCAGCCGTTGCAGGAAATTAATTCACGACCCTCCATCAGGCGAGGATTCTGAGGCAGGGGGAGGGCCCGCTGACGTGGACCCTGCCCCTGGGGAGGAAAAGATACCTCGTACTCATTCTCGGGCCACGACAAGCCTACAAGGGCGGAGGGCTCGGACGACCTGGTACCAAAGGAGCTGGACTTCGCAGTTGCAGGTTTGTTCCAGGAGGGTCTGGTTCACTTCAACCCTGCAGCAGACTCGGGTACAGTGCTGATGTACAACCCGATTAAAAAATCGAAACTAAACGAAACTGTAGCTAAAGCTACCTTGGAGGAACAAACGATAGGGGAACGGTGCACGTGGACTGCAGATTTGTCAGTGCAAGCCCTGCTCTCCGATGGTGGGCCCGTGCCTCTACCGGCCAAGAAGAGGAAAGCTACAGCTAGGACAACGAAGAAGACACTCATTCAAGCTGATCCTATGGCCACACTCAGTAAGGGTGAGCTAGCTGCAGAGCCGATCCTTGACTATCTAGTTCCCCTAGTCTGTTCTAACTCCCGGCAGGGGCTAATGGTCCTGGTACAGAGAACAAGGACGAGACCCTGACCCTGCCATCCACTAGCATGCCGCCAGTATTTTTGGAAGACCAGGTCACCAAACTGGCTATTGAACATGTATTGAACAGTCAGGGCTCATGTGTGCTGTTACATGAACCCAGGATTTGGCGACACATTGCTGAGAAGGCAGATGGCAGCCTGGTCTTCTGAGAAAAGGTTAACCGACCCCCCATTTTTCACCTCAATTTATAAGAAAACCGTAAGGCCATCCCAAGCAAACTTCACACCAATCTATAGAGTGCACTTCTTACTAACATATTATAAAAAAAATACCAAAAAAGAAAAATTAAAAACACATAGTCTTCCAGCACATTGCCTTTTTTAGTCTAAGTTGGTTGGCCGACTCCTTCGACGACTAGACGGCAGACAAAACCGTATGGTATCTACTCAACGATTTCGTCTTTCTTAATGAAAGCGCCCTGGAAACAATCCAGGTGAGCTCCAATCTGTCAGCAAACGGAGTCGCTGATTGGTTGGCCGGATTTGACGCCACCTCGGTTCTGCTCAGTAGCAGATTCCGGGACTTGGTGGTATCAGCCGGACAACCTAGGCAGGTCCACTCAACTCAGAGGAACAAGAATTAGCACTCCACATCCAAGAGCCCAGCGGCAAAATCCAGCCCCATGGTGCTGCCCAATAGGGTCAGGCTGGTGAGCTGGAACGTTAAGGGACCGGGTGACACTGCTAACAAGTTCAAAAAAGTGCGGTTCTCTGCTTGGTTCTATTCAGAGAACACACACATTATTGGGTTACAGGAGACCAAACTGAACCTGGAGAAAATCCAGGAAGCTCGACAATGGTGGATCGGCCCACAAATCTGGGTCCCAGCCAATGGCCCTAAAGGTGGAGTCGCAGTGCTCCTTCACAAGGATCTGGACTGCCAACTGTTAGATTCTTGTGCAGACGCTAGGGGGAAATTTGCCTGGGTTAAAATCACACTAGAGGCTGAACAATAGACAGTTATGCCAGTCTATGCCCCCTCAGACTACATAGAAAGAACAGAGTTTTTCTCGAATCTTCCAGCCTGCACTCTGATAATATAGCATTATTGGGAGATTGGAACACCACACTTAACCAAGGCTTGGACTCCCCATAGCCCTTCCCCTTGAGGACCAACAACACACTCTTGATGTCCTTGCTAGAGTCTCAGGGTCTGACAGATACCTTTCGTACCATGAACCCAGAGGATCAAGGGTTCACTTGGTTTTGAACCCAAACGAGACGAACACTCCCCCCAACCTTGAAGGAGATTGGATTTTATAGCAATTCAAGCCTCCCTATGAGGCCCTAGAACACTTAACCCGCATAGGCCCCCTGGCTCCCTCGGAGGTGCACCCCCTCACCTGGTTAGAGGACCGATATTGGGCTATTCCTCGAAGGTGGCCACGCAGACAAATGGACGACTTTTGGCTGTCACTCCTGCAAAGCTGGTGGAAACTCCCCCTCCCGAACAGGCAATATCCGGACCGGTGGGAGGAGGTTCTTGGTCAACCTCTCTTTGGAAATCGCTGGCTCACTGACAGGAACAGCCAGGTAATGTGTAGTTCGGCAGCCCCATGGAGAAGCTGGGTTAAGCGTTGAGATACTGCCACCACATTGACCACGGTTTAGACATGCTTATGGAGGCAGTACCGCTATCCTGGTATAGAGTATTGAGGAGAGGTCCATCACTACAGGAGGGGGACTGGGTAGCGATAAGAGGGGTCACTGATCAGGCAGGGAGAGTTCATATAACTCGAATGCACGACGCCCTAGTGGAAATGTACACAGTAAGCAGATCAGGAGTGTTGCAAGGGAAACAGGCCCCCTTTATCTGGCAGGACAAGGCGGGATATCTTCCGAATCCAAGTCCTTGGGAAAGGGGAGAAAGCCTGCACATTTCAGCCTGACACTGGGATTCAGGACCTACCCCTTGACCCTATAGAATGGCAGTGGAAACCCACAGGGCGCAGAGCCAACCCTACTGGTGAGATTAGCCTTCAGAAGCTGACGGTGAAATCCATATACAAAATGTTCACTGACCCAAACGCCATCTTAAAGATAAAATAATTGATAGGTGGACAAAACACCTCAATGTAGACTGCTCCCTTTTGACGCCGATACCTTGCAATGGTTCCAAGGGCGAAAAGAGAAACCTGCAAAGATCACCTCCCTACAGTGGCAGATCGCACACCGGTGTCTGCCAACAATGGATTGGTTGATCGACCACACAAACCTGGAACAGAAAGGCCGAGCTCTCACTTGGTGTACACGGTGCCTGCGAACCTTTCCTCCACGAAGAAGAGCAGAAACCATTGAACACGTCTTTATGCAATGCTTGACTGCACAACTCACATAGCGATGGTGGGACAGAATCTGGAGAAAGATGGTCCCTGGCATTCCATGGCCCTGGACCTGGAGGGCGATACTGTGAGGATACTGACCCCAGGCCCAGGAGGCATCCACGTACACAGAGAACATGTTCAATCTGGGCCATAGAGCGGTGCTTTGGAGGCTTTGGTGGCAACGTTGCCTCCTGCCAGGGGTAATGTGCACGTAGAAGGCCCCGAGGTAACAGAGCAGATCCAACAACAAATCCAGCTGGAACTAATGAGAAGGTCGCAAATCTTGAAGCGCCAGCTGGACTGCTTTGGGACTAACCTTGATATAAGGAAGGCAATCTCCTCCTTCGGGGGGGACTGGCTAGGGGGGGAAGGAGGCCGATGAGTGGCGAAAATGGAGTGGGGCAGTAATAGGGAGGACCAACGGCACCTGGAGTTGGTAGAATGCAAAGACTGCCGTTTGAGCTTCAACGATTGGACGACCATTGAACCTTCCTTCCCCCTCCGCTCCCCGTCAGATTTCCCAAATCCTTTCCCCCCACACCCGTTCTCTCTAATCGAAACAATCAACTGAAGAGTGGATAGACAGTCTGCATGGGTATGCATGTGATGGAAATTAAACTCGGCCCTATTCTGCTCTCCAATATCCTGATGTTTTATAAAAAGGGGGGACGAAAGGAGGTTCCACTGGTGACCCCCAGTGGCTCCTTTCGGATTTTCTAAAAGGAACCTGGGTAGGTAATGGAACGCTGGATCCGGGCTCCAGCTAGCAAAGACTCAACATAATCTAAGGGGAGGAACTAGCGTGTAGCTGTGTATCTGGCGCCGGATTCAGGGTGAAGAGGGCCCCCCCCCTTCTTTTTTCTAATATCCTGCTCAGTTAATCCCCTGGATCCCAGGGTAATCAATGCTGGCAGGAATAGCCTCACAATTGTGTGACAAATGTATCCCAATTTCAGTCTGTATAAGGGACGCTGGACCCGTTTTCCAGTAGGTGATGCTCCCCACCAATAGACGGAGCCCCTCCCCAAGTGCTAGTGGTGTTTGCTCTTATCAGCACCACTAACACTGGTGGCGGTCTTTTTAGGAAAAAAAAAAAAAAAAAAAA
>BFEA01000017.1:3208449-3220203 GCA_003427395.1 Chara braunii | reverse complement strand
GAAAACTCACAAAACAAAAAAACGAAACAAAGCTCTGGGCGTGATTGCAACTGTATACATTCTCGGAAGTGTTAGTGTGAGTGTGCCCTCAGTGAGCGGATCTCATCCCCGTGGCCAGGTTGTCAGATTCCAGAAACTCAAAACAAAAAAATAAGACAGAAACACGGATTCGGCCGTGAAAATGGCAAGATACATTCCCGTAACTGCCAGTGTGATCAGGGTTACAATCCTCTGAGGGAACACAACTCGAGCATTGAAGAGATAGGAAGATACACAAGCTTGCCAATCACACATTAGAGCGCAATTCAAAAACTGATGTATATTCCAAGTACAAGGTACAGAGATACACATGTACGAAAGAGTGCATGCCGGTTGGGATATGGCTCCCCGACCGGTTTCGCCCGCCGCCACCCGGCCCTCACCAGGGGGTTTGTCCACCTTCTTCACCTCCAAACTCGTCTTACCGCTAACCCACCCTCGCCGCTAATCCACCAAACATCTCCGGAAATGTTTGGATGTCAGCTGCGTTGGACCCAAGAGAAGACCCGGACACACAGACACTTCTAGAAAAGACAAACTACAGCTACCAAATGGTACTACAGGAGCATTTCAAACTACACGAATCAAAATGGTACACTGTCAGTTGTCGCCAAAAATACTGCCAAAGGTCTGCCAGTGTGATCTAGGCCCAAAAAGCAACAACAGCAGCGCAGAGGGCCTGTCTTACATCCCTACGGCTGGTAGGCCCAGCAGTTAACCATACATGCCGAAGTACAATGATCAAAATGCATCAGACAGAACTATAAAAATCCACAGTCACAAAAACGTGAAAAACAAGAAGACCAGAGGAAAACAAAGGGAAAAGCTACCGCAGGTAACAAGTTCAAGTCCCCGCTCACCAAAGTAGAATTATACCCTGTCACCACATAGAAAAAGCCCTGTCGCCGCATACGGATTCAGATTGTCAGATTCCAGAAAAAGAAAACAAGAAAAAAAAAAATGGAAACACGAATTCGGCCTTGAAAACGCCTGGATACGTCAGGGTTACAATCATCTGAGGAAACATAGCTAGAGAAGATCACGGATTCCGCCCTGCCTCGTTGGCAGAGGACACATAACAAACAAAAAAGAAATAAAAAGGAGTAAACAACAAGTTTCAGAATGTGACCGTCTTTGTGGTGAGATGCATTCAAGACAGTGAAGACGGTCTCCTAGACTACCCTGCCCGACATCATTGCAGTTACAAAGGCCTTTTTTTTTTTTCCCTTTTCCTTTCGTGCACGGACAAAAGAAAAGTACGATTTATGGGACATTGCCGACCCTGTGTCCGACCCCCGAAAAGTTCAGGTACTGACCAACATCACGTAATTTCCCAACAGTGGGGGAGGTACTGGCGGTTTAAATTGCTCCAATCTATTTGTGGGGAGCAGCATGTGTTGGGAATTAGGATGATTTAGGATGATAGAGTGGATGATTGAGGTTATGAAATAGAGATGGACGATAACTAATCAGAAAGATTGTCTACCCAACACTCAAGTACTATACTATCCCTAATTTCCTGTATCCATTCCAACCAACCAATCACCACTGAGCCTGTGTTGTGCACCAATCAGGCCTCTTCATGGTCTCACACCCCAATATGGCTCGGTTACAGGACAGCCCTACCCACCCAACTTTGACCATCGTTGGCCAGATTGTAGCCATTAGCCAAGTTTGCAGATCACCTTCCTCCCTCGGCAAAGCCTCAAGCTCCTACTCAAGCAGTTTACAGAGCAGCGCCCCAGCGCCGACCAGCGTCGTTCTGGCGCCAACTCAACCTGGCCATTACACAAAAAGGCTCAATTAGGAAATTAGCTAAGTTAGAATGCCAACTAGAAATTTAGGATCTGATAATATCAGAATCCTGATAAAAAAAACTTTCTGATGATGAAATTTGACGAGTACCCTGAGATAATCACAAAAATGATGGATAATGATGAGGTTGCTGATGACTATTTCTCTCCACCCTTCCCCTTCCTCCATGTACTCTCCTCCTGTCCTCTCGTTTCCTGTTCTCCTCTTCTCCTCTCGTTGCCTCTGCTGATCTAAACCCCGCTATCAGTATAACGTTCCTATCAGCCCCAACGAGAGAGATAACCTCCCCATGCCCTTCTGCCTTGAAGTAACCAGTTTCCCCAAAAGGTGTACCTCAAATCTAACACTCTGACCTAGTCTGCCTCCGCCAAGAGATAATGCGCCCCTATACATATTTCCCATCCCCAGCCTAGATTAGTTCCCATCATCTGCATCTACTCCCTAGAGGGCAATCACCTCCCACCTTGTGTTACCCTGTAGAGTAGCGCTCCCTTCCTGACCGACCTACCCACCAACTAGACCATAACCTATATGGACGAAGAAAATATAACCACCGATACAGAGATAACTACGGATTGATGAAAAAATGAATAAAGAAACCGTGATGATGATAAAAATGATGATGATGATGATGATGATGATGAAATAAAATTGGCGACAAATAAGTAAGGAATGTTTGACTTGCGATACCCATGGAGACGATGGTGGCAAGATGGAGACGATGGTGGCAAGATGGGGACGATGGTGGCACCGATGTGGAATAACGTAGTAGTTCACCACGTCTTCCTCATCTTGCCACCATCGTCTCCATGTCAGACGTCGCCATCAGTGTTAAAAGAAGTATCTCCGTATTGTAGCTCCCTAACCAGCTCCATTGCTAACCCAGATAGCGGCGACCCTATGCATTTCCTCATCGATGTCACGGCTGGCGCCACCTCTGTCGGCACGTCACGACCGTCCACGTCACCAACAACAGCTGCCACATGGCCAATCAAGGAGCCACGTGCGTCTACCAGGCGTGCACACAGGCCTAGCAGTCGGGGAACTCTTCTCCCCAGGTGCTAGTCTAGCCTGGAGGACCGGACCTTAGCGGTCTACCGGCATCAGGGCGCTAGCCCTACCGCAGACACCGCCATACCCCCATTTCAAATGAATATTAACCTGTTGAAAGACACGGGGACCCCGATGTGGGTGTCCACCCAAATAAAATAGTGGATTAATGCAAAAGATTTATTTGAAATGGAGGATCAATGGGCGGAAGTGGGCCTAGGCATCGTCAGGGAAACTCTGATTGTGTTCTCTAGAATGAAGGCCGCTAATAGGGCATGGACTGAGTTGAAGTTGAAGAAACAAATAGCGGAAGTAGAGGCTAACTTGGGCCAAGACACTTTCGGATTTGTATTGGGTTGATAGAAGACCGTCGACACTTTTGCAACTAGAGACCCTTGAAATCTAGAAGCAAGCTCAATGGTCGGAATGGTTAAAGATTAGGGGTATGATTGGGTATGATTAAATGTCTAGATTAATGTTTAGATCTCTTATACTCAGACAGGCCAAACCGATTATTAGGGAACTGGTCCACCCTTTTGTGATCCTGAGTCCGACAACGGTAGAACATGTGGAATTATGCTTGTACGCATTGGAATATTTCAGAGATATAGTCTCCACACGTAGACCTTTTAATTTTTTTGGAGAAACATAACACTTTTCATTCCAATGAGATCACCGGGGTCTATGAACACCCCCCTAAATGTCAATTTGCTTTGCAATTTTTCATTTTTGGAGATTCCCTTAAGGGACACTAGACCCGGTTTCCAAGAGCCTAAGCTGAGTATTGGACTCAACACGTAGACCGTTTGACCAGTTCGATCCTGATTGTTCTGAGCACTCAAACTCTTGGACCCAATCTCAGACATGCATTTCAGGATCAATCAAGGAACTGTTGGACGCCCCTTTCTCGGAAAAGGAATTGCTCAAGGCAGTTAAATGTATGGCAAAAGGCAAATGCCCGGGGATTGATGGGCTGCCTGTGGAATTGTTCCAATATACATGGGATGCCAGTGAGCCTTTTCTGTGTCAAATAAACAATATGGACCTCACAACTGGGTCCTTCCTTGCCGCCTTCGTTCGGGGTTTCATTGCGCTTCTGTACAAAAAAAGGAGATAAAAAAAAGGTGAGGAACTACCGACTCATATCTGTTTGTTTGTTTGTTTGTTTGTTTGTTTGTTTGTTTGTGTGTGTGTGTGTTTTTTTTTTCTTAAGGATAAATGCTCTAGTCTATTCGTGGGCCCAGGGTGCAGCACGTGTTGGGAACCGGGTCCAACGTCCCATATAGAGTTACACAAGTCATTTGAGATATCGGTGCCATTATCCGGCTTCGACTGAGAATCAATCTAAGAACTATTGAAGAAATTCAAGAGAATTAAAGGAGAGGTTAAAAATATATGAATGACTGCTGACCTTTTTTCGAATGCTCAGAACCCCTAGACTCCCAAACAAAACTCTCTAAAACTGTCCAACACTGTCTTATTCCCTGTCGAGCTCTCCCATGCCTCACACGGAGTCACACCCCCACCCTGCTAGGTTACAAAGCAACACACCTCGCCCCAGCTCCAGCCAGCGTCGTCCCAACAACTACCCTTGGTTGTCCCTTGGAATGCCTACCCCAAAGCATCCCCAGATCTCTCTACCAAGCCTCACACTCCTGCAATCAACAGGTTATAGGGTAACACCCCAACACCGGCCAACGTTGTTCTGGCATCAAACAACCGCAGATCCCTGAATGTATTTGTATCAAACAACCTAAAACGAGTTGCTATAAGTCCTCAGAATCCTAATTTTTTTTAATTTTTTTATTTTATATGGAAATCAAAGTTATTTGAGGTAAATTAAGGAGACTATCCACCAGTGAAAATCCCAGCAATTGTCTACAAAGTTAGTACAAACACTCTACAGCGCCAGAGGGTCCTAACACCCTCGAAGTCCTCAGACACTGTCTTATTCTTTACCAAGCTCTACCAAGCCTCTCACCCCCCCAATAGGTTACAGGGCAAAGTGACTCACTCCGGCTCTAGCCAGCATCATCTTCGATAGGAACCCTTGTTCGTACCGTGAAATGCCCCCCGTAGGCATTCCTAGATCTCTCTACCAGGCCGCAAGCTCCTGCTGCCAACAAGTTAAAGGGTCAACACCCTAGCACCGGCCAGCGTTATTCTGGCATCGAACAACCGCAGGTCCATGAATAAAACAACATAAAAAATCGCTTCAAGGAAATTGCAAGGAGTCCTAAAAGCCTAAAAGTGTTCTATCACAACTTGAACCACCGAGAACAATCACAACCTTTAGAGGGTAGCCATATCCGAACACATCGGCCATTGTTTTTTCTTTACGAGATAGGACATGAGTGACACACAAAAAAATTGAAAGCAAAAAATTCGAACTGAAACCACCGACTAGCAAACTTCGGCTCATATTTGTGTTGAACTTGGCCTACAAAATTTTGGCCAAGGCCCTAGCACTCCGCCTGGCAGAGGTCCTTCCTAATATTGTAGGATAGGAACAGGGGGCCTTTGTAAATGGTCGGTCTATTTTTGAGAATATCCTTACCACAATTCAAGCCTTAGAGGTCATCGGCGTTGAGAAAGGAGAAGCCGTAATCCTTCTCCTAGATATGGAAAAAACTTATGACAAAGCGGGTTGGGCCTCCGTTTGAACAACCTTATCTCGGATGGGTTTTGGACCAGTGTTCCTAAATTGGATGCATGCCATGTACACTAAGGCAAACTCTACGGTAATGGTTAATGGCCACCTGTCTGAGGAGTTTCTATTTACTCGCTCGTTGAGGCAAGGATGCCCCCATGCCCGCTTGCCCCCTCGTTATTTGTATTGTAGTTAGAAGTACTGCTGGATAATATACATCATAATGAGTCAATTTCAGGGTGAAAACTGAATCAGACACTTCACTGGAAGGGGGGAGAATTGGCAGGCGACTTGACAGTGGCTTGCGAAAACTCCACGTCCTCCTTGGTAGAATTGTGAAGAGTGTTAGATGAGTACTGTTATTTATCGGAAACCTGAATTAATTGGTCGAAACCGTTTTATTTTCTGCCCCCCCTATTTGAGTTAAAAGTGGATTGGGGTCTGAGGATAATCCCGATCGAGAACTTGGAACGGTTTCTGGGAGTGTAGTTTCACTAACAGATTGCTCCAGCACCCAAGACCAATTGTTGTCAAAAAACGTCTCGGCTAGGATTAATTGGTGGTTGAGCAGTTATAACTCGTCCTTTCTTCAACCACTTTTTCAATTTTGTGGTTCCCCTTATCTATCTGTCTCCTGGGAGCGGAGGCATACAAAGAAATAACATGAGATGCGGATAGATACCTGTGGAACTCCGAATCATCAGAGGAACAATCGTTCATTCACGAGGTGGCCTGAGAAGTCAGAACCAGGCCACGTGCACAAGGGGGTCTGGGCATCTTATACCCCCAAACACAGAACTGGGCTCTCTTAGACCCCTGAATGCAGAATTGGGCTCTCCTGGCAAAATGGATCATAAAGGCTTGCTTTGAGGATCCGATGAAAATCTGGGTCCGCTTGGCAGAGTATATACTCTGGAAAGAATGGGACATTCGCTCTCCCGAGAAGTTTGGCCTTGCTGCGTGCTACCGAACTTTCAGAACCGCCATATCATGTCCAGAGTATGGAAGGGCATACTATATATGCATGGAAAAATATCTGCCCTAAGTCGAATGCCCTTCCTCAGACTAAGTTGAAAAAAACGAATCTCGGTTTGTTCGACAACCCCCTGATATGCAATGAAGATAAAGGTTCATTCTCGTCAACCGATTAACCCGAAAACTTTGACCGGGTATGGATAAAAAATAAAATCTCAAGAGTGAAACATTTGTGGGATGCGGATACAGATGACTGAGCTTCGGAGGAGCTGCCGAGAACAAAGCTACCTCGGTTGCACAATATAGCAGGCAACAAAGAAAAAATACTTGCAGCCTTCCCCAGGGAGTGGGCAAGGCAAATGAAAGAGAACGCAGAACAAGCGACAGATACATGGGTGGCCTCGTATGAAGAGTCGGACAAATTCTCGAGGATCCTGGGCCCAGAGCTGGGGCATGGATGAAAGGTGGAGGAATGGCAACAACGACGAGTAGGGAAGGAGCAGGTTCGTCTACAAATGTTATAGGAAAAGACAGTTATGTCAATTGTGGGGCTGCAAGAAGTTAGGGTCAGGCAAAATAATAAATTCGTCTGCATACTGGGTTAAACCGTTAAAGTGAAGACTTTGTGGTCGATCCTCTGATCTGGCAATGACGTTGGGAGCCATAAGGGGGCCACACGGAAGACCCCACCCCTCTGTGCTGCTATAAATCGAAAATCGGGGTGAGATACATTCAGTCGAAGTTGACACACAACCCCAAAAAAGTGGCAGCTGACTGGATGTGCAAACTAAAAGGTTCTTATTACAATCAGCCTAACTGGCCAGTTTTGTGGAATGCCCTCAACTCTATGATCACGTTGACTGGCTGTTTTAGGACAAATGTTTGGAGAAAATAAACTTTGGGCGGGATTTAAGACGCTGGATACAAATCCTACACCAAAACGCTACCACCTACATCCAGATCAATGGAAGCCTTGCGCCACCCTTACATTTAGAACGGTCGGTCCGCCAGGGGGACCCAATTGCCCCTTTCCTTTTTTCTAATCATTATGAAGGCACTAGCCGCCAACCTTCGGGCGAACAAAAATATTACTAAAATTTGAGTTACACGCATTCCGGAGAACGCAATCCCGCTGTGCTCGCTGTTTGCAGATAACCTCACAATAATGGTAGAGGCCACACACCACAATATGGAGGAAATCCAACGGACGATAGAAAAGTTTGCCAATGTCTCCGACATGACAGTAAATTGGGGATCTAAGACACAAAGATGGTGAATCCACTACCAAGGGGGTCGCCCTCCAGAGTCACCACGCATTACGTGGATACCGTTCGAGACCCCGGTAAGAATCTTCGGGGTATCCATGACGACAGAGGGACGGCCATCAATCAACGATGAATGAATCAGCGTCCGGGCTCAGCGCAAACTAAACAATTGGAGAAACAAGCACACATCCCTGTTCGGGCACGCACTCGTACTTAACAATGTGATATTTGCATCATTATGGTACAAGTCCTTGTTGTGGCCATTGAGCAAAGCGGCCTTGAGGAGCCTAAGGAAAAAGGCAGCGACTTCCTATGGAGGGGGGATGGAGAGTAGACCAATGCAATTAGCCATGTGGAGTGAGATTCAATTATCCATCCTAAGGCAGGGGGAGGTCTGGGAATACTTCATCTAGCCACGCAGATGCAAGCATTACGGTTTAAGTGGATTAAAAAACTTATTATTGCCCCCCAGAGCCCGTGGTGTGTTTTAGCTCTGGAACATTTGGCCACGCTGGCCTCGACAACCCCCCATACAATCCACCCGTTGAAATGGTTGGAGGACCGATTCTGGACGATCCCACGTAAGCTCCCAAAAGGAAGGGAGGGTATGGATGGCGGGGGTCAGACGCTGGATAACTTTTGGACATCCCTCTTGGAAACCTGGCGTAAACTTTCGCTCCCAGACAGACCCCACCCCAGTCATTGGGAGGGAGTCTACTGACAACCCCTCTTTGGAAATAGATGGGTGATCGAACCGAGGGGTAGCATCATGACAAACTAATCCCTGCCCTGGAAGAGCTGGGTCAAACATGGGGTACTTAGGGTAGGGGATCTCTGGGACAACGAGAGGCAGGACTGGAAAACAGGAGACCAGTTGCGGGTAACCCTAAGGTACTGCTATCATGTAGAGGAGCTTTTGGATACCTTATTGAAAGTTTTTGAAACCATCCCACTGGAATGATGCGGATTCTCAAACATGGTCCCACCCTAAAAATAGGTGATTGGGTGGCAAGCACAGAGACCCCGTTGAGGATTGGCCAGATACAAACGGTCTCACCACAAACAGTCGTGGTCGAGCACTACACCATGCCAAAAGGGGCACCCTCCAAGGGACTAGAGCACCCTTCGAATGGAAAGAAAAAACAGTAGTATACCAAGTTAGAGTTACAGAGGAGAAGGGACAAAGGGTGGTGTTCCAGCCATGCAAACCAGTGCATGACCTGGCTTTGGACCCAGTAAAATGGACTTGGAACCCCCCCCAAAAAAAGGGAGCCCCCAAGGGCCCAAGGTAGGTCAGATTAGCCTGCACAAGTTGACGGTCAAATCAACCTACAAAATGCTTAGACCTAAACGGTTTCTGAGAGACACAATTAACGATAGATGAGCCAAACACCTAAATGTGGACCGCTCCCTCCTATCATCAATCCAATAGTTCAAGAAACAAAAATCTAAGCCCATGAAAATCACCTCCCTACAGTGGCAGATCGCCCATCGTTGTCTGCCAACTAACGACTGGTTGACTGACCGTACAAACCTCGAACAATGAGGTTTACTGCTCCCATGGTGCCAGCGGTGCCAGAGTCTTTCCTGTTCCATAAGAAGGCGGAGAGTCTGAGGTGTAAAAGAAAGCGAGTCTGATTGCACTGGAGTGGAATGCACGTTAATCCCACTGAGGGAAGCCCTGCCCAATGCGGTACGGGAATGCGCGCATCTATCATCGGAATGAAAAACTTGATCCGCTTTCCCGTCGGTGTATCGATCGTGATTTTAGGGACCGAGTCCTCTTGAAACAGTCGAAAGCAGAACCTGTCCGCATATAGTTGCTTTACACTTGCGTCTACAAATTCCGGACCAGAAATCCCACAGGTTGGGGCTGACGACAAGATGGTTTGACTATTCCTGTGTATTGAACCAAGGATGAAGGCTTCCTGCCCCAACATAGTGCAGACCAGTGGGCGGATGAATTTTTCTTCAAATTCTTGATCATCCGCCCCCCGCGTTTCCACGCCCTCTGGGACCGTATAGTCCCGTTCCACCTCCACGCCTCCAGCCTGCCCTGATGCTACGCTTGAGCGTTGAGAGGAGCTGGCCTATCCTGTTCCTTGACCGTGGGGGCCCTGACGGTCTTCTGCCACCTCTTTGATTACCCCCATGTCTTTGACTACTCCCACCTCCAACGCCTATTGGTGTAAGGCCATAGCTCCGGCCTGCCCCCAAGCTGGTCCTGCGTTCCCTCCACCTGGCATCTGACCGAGATATAGGGGTTGGGGAGACGCCATCTGTAGACTGGGGAATCCAGATCCCGACCAGTAGCCATATGGGTTACCCCCCATTTGGGGTTGCTGCCACATGGGATTTTGTTGAAGATGGCCTAGGTAAGGGTCATCTTGACCTGGGTACCGCATCCACACCTTCGCTGTACCCATTTCTCCTCCTAGCTCCATCGTCCCTAGCCTGACCACTCCCATCCCCGTTGTTCCTCCCACTCCTTCTACGTTATCGGGAGGTGTTGCTGAACGAGAGGTGGCCGGCCTACCGCTGCCCGCACTTGGATTTCTCCCCTGTATCGTCGAGCCTGCTGGACGGGAGCGGTTGTCCACACCTCTACCTCTTTCCACATTCGACCCACCTCCTACTTCCTGTTGGGTAGCGACATCCCTGGCCGCATCCCTTATCACCGTTTGAAATACAATTTCACCTTGATTCCATCTTCGGTTGCGATTTCGGTCGCCTCCTCCCATTCACCCAATCCCCTCCTCTACTTCCTCTTCCTTTGCCCTCGGGCAGCCATCCGTTTCTGTATGATACCACCATCAGCAGCGACTGCACTATGGAGGGTTTTTGCATACAAATTCAACGGTGTACAACTCCCCATCCTCTAATTTCATAGCTAGAGTGGGTTCAAACCTCGCCTCCGCTTCTCTCGCCAGTTCAAACTTCAGGTTCATTAACTTTGGTCTGGCCGCATCTGGTTCAGGCGGATGCAACAAGATGATTGCTCCCATTGTTTGTTGGACCAGGTCTGGGACATGAAACATTGCACATAGGAGGACTCGGAGTGCCGTCTGTGACGCACTAGTTCCCGGACCTGCGCCATCTTCCGTTCCCCTCTCCCCCCCCCCCTTCCATTTTTTTCTTTTTTTTTGTCGAATTTTGGATAACCATCCGACGAGGCCTCTTTTTGTATTTTCATGGATGTAGTATGTGGGACCATCGGATCAATTTTTGAAAATTTATCTTTTGGAAGAAAATTCCTGATACACGATGATTCTGATTGGCTGCAACTAGGATCCATATGGCTTTCGTCGGGCAATCCCTGAGCCTTCTCCTACCCCTCATTGTCTCAGTCCTAACCTTTCCTAGCATCTATCTTCTTTTCCGCAGCTATGAATTCCGCAAGCGCTCCCGAAAAACTCTCTCTCGACTTATCAGCCCGCTTCCGGGAAGCTGTGGCTAGATGGTATGAAGGAAGGTGCGAGTCGAAAAGTCCCGACGAGTTGGCTGAAGTCTGGACGCTCGGTATGCTGGATCGCCCGACGGACTGTGGGATCCAAGTAGGGCCGTGCCGAGGCTAAGTCGGCGGGGTGACGATCGCTATGGTGGATTTGGCACGTGACCGTCGGGATCATCAGTGCAAGTGAGATGTTCGAGGATCGAGTCGGAAGTGAGTGAGTGTATGGCTTGGGGCTATGGTGGAATCTTATGGCGGACGTGCTTCCTTTTTTTTTTTTTTTTTGCTGTCCCTAAATTTATATCTTCAAGTGTGAATTCCGAGCGCTCGACTTTTTAAGTCGGAACTTCCCTGAACAAGATTGTCTCACATTCTGTGATTACTTTCCACTCGTTCTTCCCTCCTGGTCTGTGTCCATACTCTCTCTCTCTCTCTCTCTCTCTCTCTCTCTCTCTCTCTCTCTCTCTCTCTCTCTCTCTCTCTCTCTCTCTCTCTCTCTCTCTCTCTCT